>PVJH01012391.1:0-64660 GCA_004026705.1 Nesogale talazaci
CGGCTCCGCGCCGCGCTCCCAGGAACCCCTCCACGGGGAGCCGAACCCCTGGGACCCTGTGGCCGGTCCAGAGCAGTCTCCGGGCCAGCGTGTCTGGCCAGCAGACTGGGGGGCGAGGGGCAGAGGGGCGCTGCGTAGTGGGGTTCAGGTGCAGCTCGGAGGCTGCAGC
Source organism: Nesogale talazaci (assembly GCA_004026705.1). NCBI lineage: Eukaryota > Metazoa > Chordata > Mammalia > Afrosoricida > Tenrecidae > Nesogale > Nesogale talazaci. Next base: position 170 of record PVJH01012391.1, read on the forward strand.
CCGGTGACTCCCGGGCCTGAGCGGTGGCAATGCAGTGATCTCGGCGGCAGGTGGCGGCAACGCTTGGAACTCTGTGATGGTGTCATGTTTGTCTTAGGTCAGTCCCGCGCTACAAACACACACACACACACACACACACACACACACACGCCTCATCCCGGCCTCCCTCTGGGATTCCACTCCCTGTCGCGCACTCCAAAGTCAGGTATAATAAAATCAATAAAAATAATAAAAAGGCACAATAAAATCAATAACAAGAATGCGTGTTTATTGAATATGCCAGGGAGACCGAGTGGCGCTGTAGGCTAGGTACTGAGCCACTAAGTGCACGGTCTGAAGGTTCGAGCACACCAACAGGCCGCATGGTGGGGAGGAAGACGGTTCGGGCTCAGAAACTCAATGCAGGACCTCTTTGAATCACAATACATCAGACAGCAGCACGCTTCATTTGGTTTGGTTTAAACTATACGGCAAGATCCCTGCTCAGACAGTGGTGAAACGGGTTAAAAACTGCAAGACAGGACGGGCGGTCTGCTTCCGCGAGGATTCAGTGTTTCAAGTCTGCTGAAAACTCGCGCTTTCCTTCAGTCGAAATAGATGACAATTGATAACTCTGAGAAGGGGCTGCAAAATGTTGATGGAAAAATCCCATTTTCCCTGACTTCTGTTTCTCCAAAAGCTTTTTGAAGCCTCTCCATCCACCGGGCAAGGAGACCGCAGTGGATTAAGTGTCACGCAGAGGCTAACATCAAGTTAAGGTGCCAGGGAGAGAAAGCTGATGCTATTTTCTAGACGCTGACGACAAAATGAGCTCATAAGCAAATGTGGTGAAGCAGCTCATAGTGCCCGGCTATCGTATGAGAAACAACAAAGCTTACATGAAAGAAGCACACCAGCCCGTGTGATCATGAGGTGTCTATGGGATCAGAAATCAGGCATCGAAGACCCAGAACAAAAAATCATCTTGATGTGAATGAGAGGGAGAGCAGAGAAGAGACCCAAAGCCCATCTGTAGACAATTGGTCACAAGAAGAGACAAGCCGGGTTACAATGCAGTGTAGCACCGAAGAAGCATACACCTTTCCTCTAGTTCTTTAATGCTTCCTCTCCCCCACTATCATGATCCCAATTCTATCTTTAAAATCTGGCTAGAACAGAGCATGTACACTGGTACAGATAAGAGCTCACAACACAGGGGCTCCAGGACAGATAAACTCTTTGGAGTGAATAATGAGAGTAGCAATAACAGGAGGGTTAGAGAGAGGAAGAAAGGGGGAACCTATCACCTATAACCTCCTCCCAGGGATATGGAAAACAGAAAAGTAGGTGAAGGGAGACAGCAGTTTATGAGGGAGGAAAGAGGAAGGAGGGGGAAAATTAGCTGATACCAAGGGCTCAAGTGGCAAGAAAATGTTTGAAGAATGTTGATGGCAGCATATATACAAATGTGCTTGACACAATGGATGGATGCATGGATTGTGATAAGAGCTGTAAGAGCACCCAATAAAAGGATTAGAAAGAAAAGATTTACAGCCTCTGCAACTATTGAGCAGGTCTCTTCTATTGTAGAAACAAAAAAAGTCACTGCCATCTATTCATTGCCAACTCATAGAGACCCTTGTAAACCAAGTGTGCTAGTTACATAATCTGGTGTCAATTTGGGACTTGAGAGGATTAAGAGTGATGGGGTGGAGTCTAGTCTGTCAATTGGATGATAGCCGATGAGGCCTCTGTATGGACATGGCTTTCTCCTGAGAATTCTGGGTATTCTGGTATTTTTCATTCTTGGAGGTAGGAGGTCTCTCTCTCTCTCTCTCTCTCTCTCTCTCTCTCTCTCTCTTTCTCTCTCTCTCTCCTTCCCTCCTCTGACTTCGTGGAAGATGATACTCTACTGATAGCACACATGACATTACACAGCACACATGACATTACACTGATACACCCTGAGCCCTGGGAACTGCATGGACCTACCCTGATGCAACCAGATATCTGGGAACTGAAGGAGCCACATGGAGACCCTTGCCAGCTTACAATGCCTTTGAACCAAAGACGTTCTACTCCTTGACCTGTAATCGTCCTGCAGTTGCTATCATTGCATACATTTCGTGAGTCTGAAGAGGACTTTATATATTGGTATCAGACATATGGGCTAATCTCAGACTACTTTCTTAACGTGCAATTACCTTTTTTTTGTAAAACTCTCTCTTACACACATGAGTTTGTATGAATTTATTTCTCTAGTCTACCCAGACTAACACACCAAGGTAGACCCGCCCCTGTGTGTTTCTGAGATTGTAACTCTCAGAAGAATACAAAGCCTTGTCTTTCTCTCATGGAGCTCTTGGTGATTTTCAACTGTTGACCTTGAGGCTCACAGCCCACAGCATATGATATGCCAGGCAGTATGTTATATACTAGGATGTGCTGCTTACAGGACGGATAATATAACAAAAATAATAAACTATGGCAAAAATTATTGACTGGAAAACTAAATGTATCTTGGGTTCTCGGTCTGTTTGAAATTGTTTAAAATGTTACTTGCTTGTCTATTTTTGTCCCCCACCCCCCTTCTGAGATGGAAACCTCGGAGCCTTGATGGCACAACTTTTGCTGCATGGGGCTGCTCATTACAAGGTCAGCAGTTCCAACCCACCAGCCTCTCTGCAGTCTCAGAAACCCACTGGAGCAGTTCTATCCTGCCCTGCTGGGTTGGTATGAATTGGTATCGACTCCATGGCAGTGAGTAGGTTGCTACCTGGTTCTGAGTCTTATTGGCAAGTAAAGCTGGGGTAGGACCCCTAATGACCTAATGTTTCAATGGTCATCTGCTAGGAAGGGAATTGGAACCCAGAGAGATTCCATTTGCAAGAACTGCCAGTCTTCTGTAAAGATTGCTTTCTAGGAAAATACTGTGTGGCAATTTTACTGTGCCCTCTGGGACCAACCAGAGGGACAAGGGACAATCTGCAAGATGTCATGCCTATAACCTTTCAGGAGGAAATTGGTGGATTTTCATAAACTAATAAATGACCGGGTGGAAGTAGCTCACCAGCCCTCCTTTAGTAGCTCTGAGCTTAAACATTGACATCATCTGGTGATTCTTTTCCAAAGACTAAAACCCTAACTCAATCTGTTGATGCTAGTCAATTCTGACTTATGAAAAGTCCCCCCCCCCCATCTTTTTTTTCTTTTCCAGATACAAAGTAGAACTTACCCATTTCTTGACAGGAAGCTTTACAGAAATAGCTTGCCAGACTTCTCTTTCACGGTGTTGTTCGTTGCCTTTAAAGTACCAATGTTCCTCTGATTAGTCGCCTTCACCCAGGAATGTTTTCAGGAAATTCCAGCCAGTGAAGCTCAGAGAGTGCATTGCTACCCATGGAATGACTGTGAGTCAGACTAAATCGTGAGGGCAACCAGTAACAACTTGTCCTCAAACAGCCAATTCTAGTGGGTGCGGGAAATAGTACCGGGAAGTGAGTATATGGGAACACCCTCTCAACACTATACACGTGGAAGTTTGGGAGGCCAGGTACACAGTGGGGGGGGGGGGAGATGTCCCCTTCATGTTTGTAAATTGTTCCACTCTTACCCTCCTAAGCAAAAGTCATTCCTCTCAATGTCACCCCATCATAAGGCCAACCCAGGGGAGTTCACTACACTCCTGAAGGTCAACTACTTGAAGGCCATCTGCCTGAAGATTGTCTGCCTTTGAAAGCAGTCAGGCCCTAGTGTGCCTCATCCCGAAGTAGGGCCCACTCCCTCCTGATAGGGAGTATAGATAGTTCTCTTGGAGAAGAGCTCAGAGACATCTAAGGTCAAACCAACCCAGAGACAACCCAGTTTAGATTGCCGTCTTGACTGTAGCGTGCAACTATCTTGTTATGTGTGTGCCTATCCTATCACATGCATGCTCTAGAGAAAGGGACCTTCCTAATGTCGTGACCCTTTAATATCAGTTCCTCATGTTCTGCTGACACCCTCCCCCCACTGCCACCCCACCCCACCCCCACTCCTGCCTCTGCCCTACCATAAAATTGTTTTCGTTGCTACTTCATCACTGTAATTTTGCTACTGTGAGGTATTTAGCGACTCCTGTGAAAGGGTGGTTTGACTGCCAAAGGGGTCACTACCCAGAGGTTGAGAACCGCTGCGCTAGGGCCTCCCTCTCCTATTTTGTGTATATCCCCGGCTCATGCCCCTCATGTCATGTGTATGTCTCTGGTACACTCCTTCCTGCTACATATGTGCTCACTGTGGCTTGTGTGCTGAGACTTTATAAGCTAGTGAGAATATGTTACTCTCTCTCTGCTCTAACTTGATTCCTGAAGCCACGATGGAGGCTTGCATATCTTCTCTCATGTTGCTCTAATCTACCCCTCAATTACACAACAGTTCCTTGGACATAATCAATTGTGGAGACTGGTCCCCACAAGTGGGGATTAAAGCCACCTGAACATCACTTTGCCTGTTTCCTGTTCAACACATATGAAAAATTGTCCACCCCTTAAAGAAGAAGCTCTTAGATCCCAGACCATGATTATATCAAAAGAATATTCCATGAAAGAGCAGTGGATTTGACATCAGAAAAGCTGGGTTCACTTTTCAACTTTTGTGATTTTAAGCAACTAACCTAAATGGTCAGTGCTTTACTGTCTTGTCTGTCATAATGCTCATCTCAAAGGTTAACTCTGTGTGATATATGTGATAATGCCCATGGAAAGTAAGGAATGCCCACAGAGATCCAGACTGCAGATACAGAATCCACAGGGTTGAATTATTTGATCTAGAGGAGCCTATCGGGCTGAGCCCAGGTGGCGTAATGGTTGTGTGTGGGACTACGACCCACTGGGATGGAGGTTCAATTCCAGCAGTGGGGCTGGGCCTCCTACTCTCACCACCAGAGAGCAGTGATGTCCCCCTCCCAAAAAAAAAATAGAGGAGCCTATCTAGGAGATAGAATATAAAAATTAAAAAGAGACACTCTTTTTTAAGTGTTCACACTAAATATTTATTTAGAATAAAATACATGAAATGAATAATCCCAATAAATACTGGGACCATTGGAAATCTGAGTCACTTTTTAAATTTTGGTTTTTAGTCTACTTACCAAAAATAACCATAAGGAAAATTGTCCTCATTGTGACCTGATTTCACTCACCAAGAAGAACTTGTAGGATGCTGAGCAAGTTCCAGCATTTGTAAGGGACCATGCAAGTTAGGGACACTGAAGCTTGATATCACAGTGTAACAATAGGAATAAAAGAATGGTTAAAAAACTGACCATTAAATAAATAAATGAATACAGTAGGGATTATGTGAGGTAGAATTTTCATTCTCAAAGAGAAGGGTATAAATATTAAAAGGGGGAAACTTCAAATGGACTCAAAGGTGTGTGAAGTAATCATTCTTGTGAACACATAGATTTCAAGATAGAGACACAGACATAGATATAGAAATAAAAGTAGATATCAACGTGTATGTGAATGGATGCATATAAATGGAAAAGAGTATATTTGTAAGATTATGCATGTGTATGTGTGTTTACAGTGAGAAGGGCTGAAAATAACAACACTCATGTGGTGTAGTGGTTTACTTGATATGGCTCTTCTAGCCAATCTTTATCATTCCTACAGAATATTTTAGTGAGATCAAGTAGTTTGAATGTGCTCCTCTTGGCATAATAGGCTTAGATAAGAGAAGGTGGGAGACGATGTTGAGAGGATTATACAATTCAATTGTGAATGCCTGTTACCAATGTTAATTGCGATTGCAAAAACTTGGCACTCTAAAATAGTGATTGGTCAGTGTTTCCATCCTACCAGGTCTAGAATGAGCCATTTCAAAAGCAGAAGTTAGGGGCTGGAGGGAATGGGGGATGGAGGGGGGGAATTGTCTCACTAAAATCAAGAAAGAAGAGCCAGAAGTGGAACATATCTTCTGAGTTATGAGATTTCTGTCCACGGAATGGCTTGGATCCAGAGAATTGTGATGCTTGAGAGGAGCAGGGGAGTGGCAGCAGCATAACCACGGAAGAGCCAGAAGCTAAGACAAATGGTGGGCTTTCACAGAGCAGGTGAAGCTGGGTGACTTCAGGCACTGGTCTCACTTGAGAAGTGACTTAATTGGGAAGCTAGATTTAATTGTCCATGGAGTTAGAGCTAAGCACTTCAGGCTGAGGTTTATGGTGGAGTGGAGAGCTCCCTTGCTGTTTTAAAAGTGGCAAAGAAAGCTTATGGTGCCTGGCTATCACGGGATAAATGGTGCTTGAAGATAGCAAGTTGCTATGTAGCTGAGAAGAAACAAAGCCCACATGGAAGAAGCACAGCAGCCTGGGTGATCACAAGGTCTTGAGGGGATCAGCTATCAGACATCAAAGAACAAAAAATCATATTATTGTGAATGAGGGGGAATGCCGAGTGGGGACCCAAAGCCCATCTGTAGGCAACTGGGCATTCCCTCATAGAAGGCTCTTGGGGAGGGGACAAGACAAACAGGGTGCACTTTAATGATGAAACATACAATGTTTGTCTAGTTACTAAATGCTTCCTCCCCTCCCCCCCCACTATCATGATCTCAATTTTAAATTACAAATCCAGTTGGACCAGAGGTTGTACACTGATACAGATAGGAACTGGAAACACAGGGAATCCAAGACAGAGAACCTCTAGGACCAGTGGAGAAAAGGGTGACAATTGGAGGGTGGAGGCAAGGTGGGGTAGAAAGGGAGAACAGATTTCAGGGATCTACATATAACATCCTTCCTGGGGGGTGGACAGCAGAGAGGTAGTGAGGGGAGATATCAGAATGGTGTAAGATATGTCACAATAATAATAATAATTTATAAATTATCAAGGGTTCATGGGGGAGGGAGAAGTGGGGAGGGAGGGGAAAGATACCAGGGACTCAAACAGAATGCGAGTGTTTTGAGAATGATGAGTTAAACAAATGTACAAAAGTGCTTGACACAATGGATGTATTTGTGGATTGGGATAAGAATTGTATGAGGCCCCGATAAAATGGTTTTTAAAAAGAGAGTAAGAGATTGCAAAACTTTAAGAGAAAAAAATGAGTTCATTCTGAAATAAAGTGAAAATACAATAAAGAAATCATTCCAGAATAATACCTCTTCAATGTACACACACATAAGGAATGCTCGTTAATGTGATTTTAGAGTAATTTTACCATGGAGAAACTTGACTGATATCACCATAATCAAGACATCACAGTGAACATTATCGGTAATGGATAAAATCAAAGTCATCAGCTGGTGACAGTGAAGATAGTAATAATGACAGTCACCTAAACATGAGGAGTGCACCATCACTTGTAAGATTTCCCTACTAAGATGCTAAAATGTGCATAACGAATGTAGAACCACAGGGAAGCATATATTAGCCCACATTGGTGTGCATTATGTGTGTGTGTATATATATGTGTGTATATATATATACATACACATTTAAATATATAATACATTCCCGAGTTGTCAAAGTCCTGGAACAGGAAAGACTGAGGAACCATTCCAGACTGAAGGAGCCTTAAAAGAAGGAGCCGAGTCTTCATGACCACTAAACTTAGCATCTATCCTAAAGACATAGGAGCCATGACAAAAATAGGTGTATGCACACCTATGTTCATTGCAACACTGTTAATAATACCAAACAAGATGAAAACAACCTAAATGTCCATCAGTGAGATAATGGTAAGTAAACTTTGATACAATTGCATAATGGAATATTGCTAATACTGAGTCATAATGGTAAATCTGTTAAACATCCTGCAACATGGATGAGTCCAGTAGTCATTATACTGAGTAAAGCTAGTCAATTGCCAAAGGACAAATGTTGTATGAGATCTTCATTGTGAAAAGTCAAGAAAAGATTTTCACACAAAAAGAAAGATGCTTTCATATCTGCTAGACAGGGGAGGGGAAGTCCTACAGTCAAGGGAGACTGGTGGTTCAATTGAATGAAGTATGAGGGAGGTTGGCAAAAAAAAATGATGATGGCAGAGAAGGACACAGGGAGGTTTACATGAGCTAAAATCTAGCAATTGGCCTGACTCCAACCAGAGGGAAGACAAATAGTGGAAAACAAAACAAGAATGGAACTAAACTCGGCCCTGTGCTAGAATAACCACTCATGTAAGTCTGAAGAAGCAACATTTACTCAAGGACAAAATACAGAGCATTAGGGCTGAGCCCCGGTGGCGTAGTGGTTGTGCGTGGGACTGCGGCCCACTGGGACGGAGGTTCAATTCCAGCAGTGGGGCTGGGCCCCACCACCGGAGAGCTGTGATGTCCCCCCCCCCACACACACACACAAAACAATACAGACCATTAAGAAAGAAGGAAGAATGCGAACAGGCTACACTGGGAATCAGTGTGGTAAGTATATTCACGTGATTGCAACAACATGTGTGTGGAATGGGTGAATGTAAAGCTGATTTGTTTTATAACCCTTCACTTGATTCACAATAAAACGTCAGCAAAGAAAATAAGAAATAAAGTCCTGAAAATATATTTTCAAAAATTCAGTCACTGGAAATGTTAAGGAACACCGTTCTGATACAGTCAGAATCAACTCAGTGGCAATGCGTTTGTTTTGTTTTAATCACTAAAACAAATCCTAGGTATTTCTAACTGATTTCCTTAATACAGTTGCCAGAATGCTAATTGAATAATTAGTTCATATGATCCATGGGTTATACAGCATTTGTTTTTGTTAATATCATGCTGGCTGTCAATATGCTTTAAACAAAACAATATTATTTACCTACATAAGTGGCACCCCAATATCCTTTACTCCATTTATTACCCACAGGGACATAAAATAAGAACTTAGAACTAGATTTGTCCTACAGCTACTCTAGGCAAACATAAATATAGGCATTTTATAGAAAAAGAGAGGTAGATGCCCACTCCCCCCCCCCCACCTCCTGAGATATATTCATAGTGCTAAGGTTTTAACCCTCCTTGAAATGAAAAGAAGTAACTCTCAGAGACACATGTTTATATTAACCAATTCAAATAGCTCACCTGTTTCCAGACAGTCTCCTTAAAGTGCTATCTTATCCCACAGTGCCTCAAATCATGCCCTGCTTCCAGTTGCCTCACCTCAAGTTTTCCTTGTCTTCAACTTGAAATCAGAACTTCAATTACATCTCAAATAAGTCTCTGTTACTGTCCCATTTTGAAGTGTTTGCATTTATGCTGGGAGATCAGACATATCCTCAGTTTATACTGTTTTGAACCTTCCCTTAATCATTGTTTATTATTAGTTTTAATTGTGTAAAAATTTCCTGCTCATTAACACTCAAGATTTATCCACCTTTTGGCATGATCACATTATTTCTCTTTAAGAAGAAGTGATATGGGCTGAGCCCCGGTGGCATAGTAGTTGTGCGTGGGACTGCGGCCCACTGGGACGGAGGTTCAATTCCAGCAGTGGGGCTGGGCCTCCTACTCCCACCACTGGGAAGCAGTGATGCCCCCCCCCCAAAAAAAGGAGTGATATTCCTTTTATGTATTGTGTTCATTTAGGTAGACTAGCAAAACCAATCTAGAGACACTCATATGTATAGTAGAGTATAGCATAATCCAGTTCAAGTCTGTAAGTCCATTATTAACCCAAACCCCAGATTCCAGTCTATGAATTCCTTTTCAAACTCAAGCAACACATGGAATGAAACCAAATGCAGGAAGATTGCAAGCTAGTGGGTGGAAGGTCTTGTAGATCCAGTGGTGTTGGAAGCATCTCCGTACTGGCATGGGTTGCCATGTGGCTCATCTAGTTCCAGAATTCTGGCTACATCAGTGTTTAGCTCCATGTGGCTTCTTGGCAAGAAGATGAAGAAGAGAGTGAGTGTGGGTCTGGCCTCCAGTAAGTTATATTTCTCCTTTGTGCCTCCAAAATGAGGTCATCAAACTGCCAACTGATTGACAGGCTAGACTCCACCCCTTCCCTGTTAACATTCTCAAGTTGCACCAGATTATGTAACTACCACGTGTATGTACCACATTTTATTTGTCTATTTACCTATTAAGTAACATTCATGCTGTCCCATTTGGAGTCTTTGGTAGTGTTACAGAATGGTCATAAGATCCTTATCTTGTAACACATTTCCTGAGGGTTGCTGATCAAATTTCTGATAATGTCTTGTGTCAAAACCATCTCTTAGAATATTCTTTCAATAGTTTAGCTAACTACAGATGGGACAGGACTGGGCAGTGTTTTGTTCTGTTGCAGAAAGGGGCCCTTTGAGTTGGAACTGACTTGATGACCCTTAACAATAAGAAGATGCATTCCAGGCTCAGGTTGTAGCCAACGATTCTGATACTGATTAAGTGCCTGATAAGGGCACCCTCACATGGTCCTTCCTTTTATCAAGGATTGAATTTACACCTTTAATTGTGGGATACAGAAAGGTTTTCCCCAGGTTGTCCCCCCAGGATATATGCCAAATCTAAGGTGCTATTTGCTAACACAAGGTCCAAGTGTAGACACTTGGTGGTCAGCTGCTGAGAGATTACCTACCTGCAGGTTTGAGCCATCTAAAGTAATCAGACTCTATTGTCTGACCCACCCACCATAAGAGGGCCCCCTCCTGGCTGATAAAGATAGTGGATTGTCAAAGATCAGGTCAAGTCAACTCAAGAAGGATCTAGGTTAGGCCACCATCTTGACTTTAGAGTTGGCCCATCTTATCACATATATGCCCCTAGTACCTCGACTTCCTATTGCTTGTACACCCCAACTTGTCCCTTTCCTGTTGTTCATATGCATTTTGTATGGCCCCCTTCATGTTATGAATGTGGTTACCTATAATTAGGGAGGCATGCACATCTGAAATCTATATAAGCAATGACTAGAAATATATCGATGCCCTTTGTGCAGGCCCTCAGGCCTGGCTGCTGAGACCATGGCCATCCTGGAGGTGAGCAATTGTATACTTTATCTTGTCTGATGTCTCTTTAATTTTACCCCTCAATTACACAATCACCCCTTCAGACTATTTGATTGTGGAGGCTGATACCCCACATTTGATAACTATTGTGTAAACACTTTCTGAAAGGTAAACTGAGGCAGAGTTCAGACAAAGACATGAAGCAAAGGGTGGCTTTATTAGGAGAAAAAAACTTTTGGGAGGGTAAGGGCGGGGGGCAGAGCATCTTGAACTTTCAGGAGGGTGCCACAAACTAGAGTGAAACTTAGGGTAGTCACACCTGGTATTGACACAGCAGGCTATATATATGATTTGAATTGAAGGCATGTGGATTGTAAAGGGAAAGAGAAGTTGCTGGTCCTGTGGTTGCTAGGAAAAAGTGCTAGGGAAAGGAAGACTGTGTTCTGCCCAGATGGAGTTCACCTTGTCCCTGAGAAACAGTACTCATTCTGCTGGATGAGGTAAGTTTTGGGAAATGCTGAAGGCAGGTTCCTTAAAGTTTAGGTGCTTTGAAGATTAGCATATCATTCTTGAGAGGTTGAAATAGAGGGTATCTGGCCTGGAAGAGGCAGGAACAGGGAACTAGTACCAGAGTTTACCTGGTTCGGGCCTGGCTGACGCCTAGCCCATACACTTTCTTCTGTAGGATCTTTCAGTGATTAGGTGTTATTACTTGGATGGCTTGGTAGGCTGCTTGCCTAGATAAGGCTTTAAAGACTAGCTGCATCACTGTATGGTAGTTAGTCATTGTATTTTGTTGGATTATCAGGAGAAGTACGTGCATATATGGACAGAGGGAATTATATCAGAAATTGCTTCAGGACTTATAGACAGGTAAAGTGCCAAGTCCGTGGGTCATATATCAAGCTAGAGGCTTCTCCTGAACTCACGGTGGGGGCTGAAGGGTCTAAAATTGACAAGTCTGACAGCAGCCTTCTGTCTGTACCTGTGAATGAATCCAAGGTTAGCAGATAAGCTCAGACTGTTGACAACTCCCATGATCAGCGAAAACAATGCAGCAGATTGCTGTCTCAAGTCCCAAGAACCAGAGTTCAATTGAAAAGCCAGTATGACCCAAACACAGTAAAGAGCAAGCAAACCTTTCCACAGGGTCTATTCATATTGAAAACAGGACACGCCTTCAAGGAGATTAATTACAGCAAAACTACCATGTCTTAACTGCCAAAACATTGGCATTCTGGAACAGCCAAGTTGACTCAAAAGCTTAATGATCACAGGCAACATCTGCTCTTTTCCCCTTACCACCCACAATTAATGTTATTAGTCTAGAAAATAATACAGACCCAATATATAATCGAATACTTCCAAGTAACTAGTTGGATATATATATATATATATATATATATATATGATATTGAATACAACTCTGTAGCCTTCTGATAAATTTTTGTAATGCCTTGCTTAGCCTCCCTGAAGTGTTCATTCAGCAGCAATGAAAGGTATTGACAATGGTATATTTCCCTCAAACAAAAAGGAAATCTAAAACTCTAGTTACTGGCTCTCATTACTGATTTGGCTAATTTAATAACTACATTTTCTAAGTGTCAGAAAAAGATCTGGAAAAGAATAAGACCTTTAGAGTGAACTAAACTCTTAAAAAGTAAGATTACAGGGCTGAACCCCGGTGGCATAAATGGTTGAGTGCGGGCCTGTGGCCCGTGGGCTTGGCGGTTCAAATCCAGCGGCGGCTCTCAGGAGCAGCACTGGGTAGCTCCCATGACCACCAGAGGGCAGTGATGCCCCAAAAAGCAAACAAAACAAAAAGTGTGATAAGGGTAGTTTACAAAAAAAAAAAAAAAGTAAGACTACAGGCATACAATAAGGCTAATAGCTTAAAAATAACTACCATTATAAGGCACTGTTCAAAATTATCAGGAGATTGCATGAAGTCTGATTTGATGATCTTGGGACCAGCTGTCTACCTCAGATACTGTCTGTTTCTGGCAGCCTGAACATTTCAAAATGGTTTTGAGTTCTCCAGAAGGTTTATGAGTCCTGACAGGTCGTGGGGTAGGCATGGTTTCCTTTAGATGAAACTGATGAATCTAAGTAATTACTTCATGTAATTTTGCAATATGAACATTAATAAAAAGGATCAAAAATGACTTATTCCATTTGGACTCCAGCAAAACTTTTAATTGATATGTCCATATGTATATATATTCTCCTGTGGCAATAGTAGACATATTTGGGGATTTTAACTTGTGCTTATCAGAAACTTCTTTAACCCATAGGGAAAGAAATTTTTGTCTGAGTGGAATTGTGTAAGATAAATATAGCATTTTATAATAATAGAAACAAGAAAAAAATCTAAAATAGAGTAGTAAATTATTTTTCATCATTCACCTTTAGAGGTGATTATTTAAGTATTTTTTTCTGTGTCTATAGGTGGAATCAATTAAAATATTCAGAAAATGTTTAGTCAAAACAATAGCCTGTGACATAACAACTTCCAATCTATAGCATATTCTGTAGGTAACATAGCATCATTAGTTGTTGAAATAACTGATTCTTACATTAAAAGAGGTAAAGGAAGCAAGGGGTCCTATATCAAGGTTTAACATTGGACATCAGCAATAGTTTTACATACATTTTAAAGTAATTCTTTGCTCATGCAGTCCTATGTACTTAATTTTGTTTGTTGCAATTATCAATCAATATAAACTTGAAGACATCATTCATTTCTAAATAAACAATCTGGAAAATATTGCATCTGATTTAGTAGTATCCATACTCAAAACATAAGTAAAATATGGAAAAATTTTGGTCAAGTACATTCAGCAAGTCAACAAAGTAAAAAAAATTTAAAGGAATAAAGGTTATTGTGTCCATAATTAACTTAAAATAACACCATTTACTGCAAATGCTAATAGGAAATAACTAATGCAAAATTAAATAAAATCAATTAAGAAAAACTTTAGACAAAAGTATCTCTAAACATTGCAATTAACCTTATTTTTAAAGAGGGTCAGATAAAGCACACACTAATGTGTAGGCATAATATCATATATCCTGGCTATATTAAAAGTATGCAATGATTATTAAGGCTCTAAACATTTGAATAGTACTTTAAAAGTCCATGGGTAAATGATTTTAACTTCTCATTTAAAACCATCATCTTTGATGATAGTATTCACAAAAAAAGTTATGGCAAAGTTGGGAATTATAAAACAATAGTAAAATTATGGCATAATAGTATCATTTATTGCTTGATATCAGAAAAATAGTTAAGAGGAAACACATGAAAATGAGGAGCTTTTCCAGAGCCCCTGTGGCATAGTGGTTGTACGTGGGACTGCGGCCCACTGGCTTGGCGGTTCAAATCCAGCAACAGCTCTCCAGGAGCAATGCTGGGCCTTCTACTCCCACCAGAGGGCAGTGATGCCCCCTCCCAAAAGAAAATTAGGAGCTTATCTTGATTTGACAACACATTTCATATCCCTCATAATATAGTACATAAACATTTTTAGTACTTTTCTATTTATAAGATGAAGAAATACTTCATAACTTCCCATGATGTTTCCAAGTTGTCAGGAGTTTATCATATATCACTGGAACAAATATCTCAGTTTTTGAACCATAGATCCTAAAGTAAAATCTCAATTGTGCTGTGGGTGTGTTTTCCCAAAATCACGCAGTTTTCTTTTTCTCTTAACAACTCTATATATAACACTTATATAACATATAACATATCTATAACATATAACACATATATAACATATAATTTATGTCTTATAAATTTTAATATTTAAGTATATTAAAGAGAATTGTGCATTTATCATCCCAAACCATTTTATAATATTTTCTTCCTTCTTATAACCATTACTGTCAGCATCCAATTTTCCCACAACCTACCCAGTCATAACTCTAAGAGACTATTAATCTACTATCAGTCTCTATAAACTTCATGTAGAACAAACAAACCAAAAAAAAATCCCAGCAACTACAATGGAAAAAAACATAGAAGACCTTATTCAATGTCCAACTTTCACACACATATGAAGCAATTGAAAATGCCCTGGCTTGGGTCAAAAACCCTTTGTCCTCAAAGTAATATTCTTACTTTTCAATCCTCTGGAGATGTCCTATCTGCAGAATTCCTTACTGTACAGTATCATTTGATCTCTGGACTATCCCTTCCATGACCATTGATTGTAGAGCCAAGCAAAACAAAATATTTCACAACATCAACCTTTTCTCCAATGCTACCTATTGGTCAGGTAGTGAGAATTTATGTCTTCTTTCCCGTATGTTACAATGCATCCTACAGGCTGCAATCCTTTATCTTCTTCAGCAAGTGCCGCAAGCCCTCATTTCTTTCAGAGAGCAAGTTTTTGTCATCTTCTCAGCACATTGATAAGAAACCTTCCTTCAATACTAAGGCCATGATCTTCTTCAGATAATTCAGCTTCCTTGGCGATTTGTTGAGCATACAGATTGAATAAGTTTGGTGAGAAGAGACAACTCTGACACATATCTTTCTTGATTTTCTTTTGGGGGGGTGGGGGACGGGCATCACTGCTCTCCAGTGGTGGGAGTAGGAGACCCAGCCCCACTGCTGAAATTGAACCTCCGTCCCAGTGGGCCACAGTCCCGTGCACAACCACTACGTCACCAGGCCTCAGCCCTATCTTTCTTGATTTTCAACCCTGCAGTCTTTCTTTGTTTTGTTCCCACAAATGCCTTTTGATCCATGTGTAGGTTCTTCATCACAAGCACAATAAAATATTCTAGAATTCCCATTCTTCTCCAGATTATCCATAACTTGCTATGGCCCATATAAGCAAATGCTTTGACATAATCAATAAAACACAAGCAAACCTCTTTCTGATATCCTCTGCTTTCATCCAAGAGCCATCTGACATAAGTAATGATAACCTTATTCTTAGTAGGGAAGTGCCTCTAAAACCGGTTCACTTTGGATGGCCCTGCTAACATCTGAAATACCAGTGACAGCTTTCAGTGTCACAGCAACACACAAGCCACCACAGGACAAGCTGACAGACAAGGGGTTAATTTAAACCTGTACACCATAACATATAATTACTGCTGGAATAAAGTTGACTTTCATTTAAACTTTTGTCATTTTCTCATTTTTCTCAATCTAATTTGAACCATTAAAAAATGTTATCCACTGGCTTTGTAAAACACAATGACTCTGTTCAATCCAAACAGTTTATTTCTATATGTATATAACATTTAAAAAATTCTCTAAATTTGGAAACATTTCCCAAGTCAATTATATGTGTGTGTCATTGTGATTATTTTCCTTTTCTGGAGGGAGACATCACTGCCCTCTGGTGGGAGTAGGAGGCCCAGCCTGGCTCCTGGAGAGCTGCTGCTGGATATGATCCACCAACCCAGTGGACCACAGTCCTGCACACAACCACTGGGGCTCAGTCCTATTATCCTTAGACTTTCTCTATAATTAAAAGCTATTTAGAACTTTCATGAAGGAAATCTGCATAATTTCTGATAATTATGTTTCAAAAATCATTTTTTTTCATTTTGTTTTGTCTGAAAGTTCTCTAACTAGTTGCAAGGAATACAGGTGCCCTTGCTTCTATATGGCTTCAGGTACTGGGGCCTATAAGGCCTAATTCTGCTCTGCCCTCTGTCTTTAGCTTAAGATCAGAGCCAAGAACTTAGTGTGTTAGTCCAAGCAGACTAGAGAAACAAATTCATAAACATGCATATGGATATAAGGGAAAAGTTTATATGCAAGAGGAATGGAACATTGAGAAATCATCCCAATCCAGTCCAGTACAAGGCCACAAGGCCAATATTAATCCATATGTCTGACACCAGTCCATAAAGTCCCCTTCCAACTCACAAAATCACAGGTCAGTGGGTGCAGAGTCCCGTGCATCCAGTGGCAGTAGAAGCATCTCGGCGCTGGCAGGGGTCTCCCCATGGCTCCTCATTTCCAGGGCTCAGGGTCCATCAGCAGTATCCATTGGCAGTAGAAGCATCTCAGCGCCTGCTGGGATCTCTCTGTGGCTTCTCTGGCGCCAGAGGGATGGTTCCATTTGGGCAAACCCATGTGGCTCCTCCTCTGGCTCCTCCATTCTTCAGGAATCACACTCGATCAACATACTGTCACCTCGTCTTGTTAGTAGTCTGACCCCAAGAGACTGAGTCAAGTCTCTCTGCTCCAATTGGGAAATATTGCAAGACTTCCCAGAATTCTCAGGAGAAAGCCATGTCCACACAGAGGTCTCGTTGGCTTTCTCCAGATTGACAGACTAGCCTCCACCCCTACATTCCCAATCATGAAACTGACACATTAGTACATGACTGCTACACTTGGTTAGCCTTATTCCTTTACATATGTTTAAGCTGTCTTAGGTGTTTTGAAAGGAAAACCAAATAACCAAATTTTCTTCCTTTTTACTCTTTTTAACTCTTTTCTTAATAAGTTGATTTTCCTTCTCTTCCCTGTGTTAAGCAGGCTTGAAACAAATTCAGTGACATTCACGCATGCCTAAGGAAGAGATTCATATCATGAAGGAATTATTTATTATGAAAATATCCCAGCTCAGTCCAACTGTGGTCTCTGAGTCTGAAACTAGTCCATAAGTCCCTCTTCAGGCTCATGCAGCCGCACACAATGATGCAGAATGCAGCAAGATCACAGGTTGGTGGCTGCAAAGTCTTGGGGATTCAAAGGCAGTAGACACATCTCCAAGGTTCTGGCAGCTACCGGAATCAGCCAGCAGGCAGGTAAAATCAGAGAGAGAGAGGGAGTTTGTCAGTGTCCTCTTTATGAGGCGGCCATGCCCACAGGGAGGCACCATTAGGCTGTGACTTGATTAACAGGTTAAATTCCACTTTTAATATCCTCAAGCTGACATGAAATTATATAGCTACCACAGACTCATCAACTTGACACTCTTACACAACTCTTTAGCCATACATAATTTTTAAAAGAAAGACAACAGTAAAATCATATTTTAGATTTTAGATAACAAGAAAAAATTAAAATATACAACAAAAAATGTACCAGTCCATTGAAATATAGTATTCAATAAGTAAATAGAACAAAACTCTTCTATATCTAACAATTGCAGTCATGTGAACATCTACACCATAATTCTATCAGCATATTATCCAACCGAATGAAAGCTTGTAAGCCAGTCACTTCATGTCTTCACTCTGAACTACCCCTCTCCCATTTTGGTTATGTAATTTCTATGCAGCTCATTTATATCAATCCAGTGCTCTAAGGACACAAGCATGTTCTTTGATGTAAAGAAACTTCATTTCAGTTGGAACTTTGTAAGCCTGCATCCATCAACAAAGTCAAATCAGGACATGTCGTCCACATGATCAGCAACAATATACACCCATCACAGCCTCAAAAATCTTCTCTCTATTTGGTCAGCTTCTGGAAAACTAAATGGGGGCTGCTGCCTGGCTTAGCCTCACCAGGGTTCCTATTGGCTGCCTTGTCTTTCAATCATGGACCCCTTTACAAATTCTCAACAATCCTAGCCCCCTTGGGCAAGGTCATGCTGTAGGCTCAGGTTCTGCCCATCTCTACAAACTTCAGACCAGCCAACCTGCTCTACTCTCTCCTTTAGTCCCTATGAACCAGGTCCATGGGTGTCAGTGACCAGACTCAACCTTTCTCTCAATTGCTGTATTTCTCCCACTTCCATTCAACAAGGGGATGCAAGTGGTCACCTAGTGAATATTTTAGGCTTCCCAGAGGCTCCCTTTAATGTCCAATCCTTGAGAGGAGAATTTCCTTATGGCTCCAAATTTTTCCAGCTGTATAGGCAAACCATTGACTCAAAATTCAAAAAGGCCAGCCAAATGGTCCCTCTTTTACCTTCAGTCTGCCAACAGCTCTCTCAGCACTTCTTTTCAAATACAAATGTCCTGAGCACTCAAAGCAATGGGTGAGGCCTTCCTTTTGTAAGAATTCATTGTAGGCATTTCCTATATAGACCCATTTAACAACCAATTTATTTTTTTTCTTTTATTTATTATTTTTTTAGGCATCACTGCCCTCTGGTAGGAGTGGGAGGCCCAGCCTTGCTGCTGCTGGATTTGAACAGCCAAGCCAGTCGGCCGCAGTCCCACACGCAACCACTACGCTACCGGGGGTTCAGCCAACAACCAATTTAATAGCTAAAGAAAGTAGGCTTATAAATTTTCTTTACTCTTGCTTCCCAATAATTGTTTCTATTACACATTATAGCAATAACATTAGAATAAATCATTCTAAATATAGTACAGCCAAATATTAAACACATTCTTGAAACAGTCAAATGGAATCCTTTCTTATCTAAATTATCATATTCATATGGAATATGACCTTGGATTGCTGGTTGCCACAAGTCAGGGACAGATGTTCTGTCAGTCAATTGGACTAAGCAGCATGGCCTCAGAGAAGTTAAAGGGACAATTTTATCCTTTTCATTTTCAAAATTGCAGTTAGCCATAACCAACGACAATTTCTAGGTACCAAATATCTTCACTATCCATGTCTGTTCCATAAAACAATTGAATAAACAGTGGGTTTCTATCTGACCTCCTGCTTACCAAAGGAGAAAAACCACCATTAGGCAGAGGTCAGAGAAGCAGCTACTCTCCATCTTATGGCTAATACCCTACTCAAGATTTGTTTGCCTAATACCCTACTCCTGGTACCATAATGTGTTGAGCGGGATTGACTAGAGAAACAAATTGAATGACACTCATATATGTATAAGAAAGAACCTCAAGAAATAATTATTTATCATGAAAGCATCCCATCCCAGCCCACTTGTAGTCCACAAGTCTGAAACTAGTCCTTAAGTCCTTCTTCAGAATAACACAGCTACTTACAATGTTGCAGAATGCAGGAGTATTCCAAGTTGATGGGTGAAAAGTCTTGTTGATCCAAAAGATTATAAATATGTCTTCTCAAATTGGCTCTTCAGCCTGATTAAGCTTAACAGCATTGATAATGCTATCTCTACCCTAAAGGCATGGTTCAGTCTGCCACTCTTAATAGAGTGGGTGGTGTTAATCCATTGATGTGGAGTAGCGAAGCTAATATTCACAGCATGAACACCAATAGATGAAGTGCTGGTTAGAGGAGAGACTCTGGGTGCTCATGTGCTTTATATTGTCTGGCAGTTTTGTCAGGATGAGAAGTATAGGGAAGCTGGTTGGCTGGTCACCTTACAATAGAAAATGTGATCAAGGAAAGGAATAATCTCTGAACCTCAGGAGCATGTCTCAAGTGCTGCACTAGACCTAGAAACTTCTGCATGTGCTACAAAGAAAAGTCTTCTCTCCGCTAGTAATTGAGCTGACATTGCTGAAAACCAAATCTAGAGTCTCATCATATGAGTAGCTGAATTAGAGCATCAGCTGAATTGCAGGGTTAGAACAATGACTGATATTAAATTAAGGGCATTAATTGGAAATAATTGGGACCCTTAAAAATGGGATGGGAACTTATGGGCTGATGTTCTAGCAGAGGGCTGATGTTCTAGTTGAGTTGCAATGACAATTGAACCACTCCCGTCAATACATCCACCCATCCCAGCTGAATGGATTAGTCCACTATCAATAATACAACCCACACCTGAGCAGATTAACCAAACTATTCACTTTGAAATGCCAGGTGGGGCTGCATCTGTAGCATTGCCTAGGGCGAGATGCCTTACAAGATATATAAGAACAACCAGGAAGCACCCTTCACCCATTATTTCCTCTAGATCTATAGCTAGAATTTAGTCTTAGAAAGTTTGTGAAGATTAGGTTCAGATGATGACTCAGGAAGATGTGTGCTATGCTCGTAAAAAAATCTGTTCGTGTTTTCTAATAAGTACAAGCAGATGCCTGGGGAATATCCCTGAGAATGTTTAATAAGGGTGTGGGACACTGGAGCAAGGAATGTAACATTAGAATTTCTTGGTGTGGGGGGCCCTAAGCACAGATTCTTCCTTTAATGTTTCAGGAAGAGAGGTTAAGTGAATATCTAATTGCTTATTCAGTTGGTTGACTGAAGCATGGACTGCCAGGGGACCTACATTAGACCCACTTGAGGTATCTGACCTACCTTGGTACACTGCAGAAGAAGGCATCCAAAAGGTTAAGGAAATTGGTATGTTGGAATAGATCTATCAGGATATTCCCATGAATGCAAAAAGGGAATGTCTTGAGGACATACCTTTCACCTCAACTATAAATAACAGGTTTAAGTGGGCCCCAGCATCTCTAAAGACTCCTGTGATTACTATTTTTTTGTATATCAGGGGTAACAAAGGGAACTCCCCTAAGTGAACTCTGGCATTTGCCTACAAATGGGACTGATTGGGTACCGTGGTGGTAGAGGACAGGTGTCAGCAATGAGTCAACAGAGACAGGGTGGACATGGTTATTGTAGTGGACAGCAAGGTTTCATAGTAATCAAAGCAACCTGTCTCATGCGGACTTATGGCATTGGCTGCTTAGGCACAGTGTCCCTAGGAGTGAAAGTACATGAGAAACCTACTAAATATTTACATGATCTATATAGGTAGAAGAATGCTACATCAGGTGAGCAGCAGAATATCTATCAATTCCCAGACCTGAGCTAGGTTATAGATCAACAGACTCTTTTTGAGAGGGAAGCGAGGTCTCTGAAATCTTTAATTAGTCTTTACTTTTAGTCTTTCTTCTCACCCTCCCCAAAGCAACTTGGAGCCTTTCACAAGAGTTGCTGTTCATTGGGGGAAGGAAATAATCAAACTTTGGAGGGATTACTGAACACTGGCTCTGAACTGATTCTAGGAGAAATTCTACAAATTCCACAAATTCTAGGAGACCCAAAATGTCTTGAAGACCTGCCAGTCAGAGTGGGGGCATATGGAGGTCAGGTATTGATGGAGTTTTAGCTCAGTAACACCACACTGTGGGTCCAGTAGGTCCCCGAACCCATCCTGTCATTATTTTCCCAATTTGAGAATTCATCATTGGAATAGACATAATTCATAATTGGCAGAACTCCCATATTGGATCTGTGAAATGTGGGAAAAGGCTATTAGGACATGAAAGGCTAAGTGGACATCATTAAAACTGCTATTGCCTAGAAAAACAGTAAATGAAAAGTAATACCACATTTCTGGAAAGATTACGTAGATCAGTGTCACCTCAAAGACTTGAAGAATGCAGGCATGGTGATCCCTACCACATCCCCATTTAATTAGCTTCTTTGGCCTGAAAAGAAAACAGATGGGTCCCAGAGAATGACAGTGGAGTATCATGAACTTAACCAGGCAGTAACTCCATCTGCAGCTGCCATTCTAGATGTGATTTCATTGCTTGTGCAAATTAATGCCTCTCCTAGTAATTGGTATGCAGCTATTGATCTGGCCAATGCCTTCTCAATACCAGTCTCAAAGGACCATCAGAAGCAGTTTGCCTTCAGCTGGGTAGGGGCAAACATACATTTTAACAACTCTCTCCCAGGGTCAACCAGAAAGACGGTGAAGGGAGAGTGAGAGATGGAACGCCTGATGGTGTTCTTCTGCTGTCCATAAGTGTGTAAAGATAATCTCTCATAAATGGGACAGTATATCAATTCTTCAAAGTTTGTTCTTAAGGTCCACTGAAAATTGTCCACAATGGGTCAACCAGTTGTCATTTGGAATACTGTAGCGTAGCAGGATTGCAGAATGGTGCCAGTCACCACAGTACAATAAATGCTATGAGTGGTGGTCAATTGACCAGAAGGGACCCAAATTTGTCCTGATTTCAAAGAAAGGTGACCCAGAAGAATGCAGAAAGTATTCAACAATACCATAATTACCACATCCATGTAAAATTTTGCTAAAAATAATTCAAAAAACAATTATGACAGTACATTGACAAGGAGCTGCCAGATATTCAATCTAGATTCAGAATAGAATGTGGGGTGAGGAATGCTACTGCTGACATCAAATGGATCTTGGTTCAAAGTAGTGACTACTAGAACGATGCTTACTTGTGTCTCATTGACTATGCAATGACATGTGATGCTGCAGATAATAATGCACTATAAATAACACAGAGGATATGAAAATTGTAGGACACTTCTTTTTGTGCTTTTGGTGACTATGCACATGGATCAAGAAGCAGTTGTTCAAACAAAATGAAGGAATAGTGAGTCATATAAAATCAGGAAAGGTGTGTGTGTGAGTGAGAGAGGCTCATATTTCACCATTCTAATTCAATTGCTATGTTGAGTAAATAATATGAGAAGCTGGACCCTATGAAGAAGAACATGGCATAGACTTGAAGGAAGGTTTACTAATAATCTGCCATATGCAAATGACACAATCTTACTTGCTAAAGGTAAGGATGACTTGTAGCCCTAGCTGATGGAGATTCAGGACTGCACTATTCAATATGACTTAGAACTCAATGTCAAGAAAGCCCAAATCCTTACAGTTAGACCAACAGGCAGTACCATGAAAAATGGAGAAATAGGTGCTCCTTAGAAATAATGAGAGTGAGACTTCATCTCACATACTTTAGACACATCCGAGGGGAACTGTATTTAAAAAAGAAAGATTAACAAAAGAGAAGTAGGTCCTCAGGTGATATATTGGCACTGTGCTGTAATAATAATTTCAAACTTAATTTCCACAATAATGCACGACTGGGTAGTATTTTGTTCTGTTATGCATGGGGTCACTATGAGTCACACCTAATTCAATGGCACCTTACAGTAACAGCAGATTGTCACATATTTCTCCCAATCTGTGGCTAGTAGGTTTGACTCATTATCTTTGGTGAGCCCTCAAGCTGCCTTAACTACCAAATCACCTGAGCTCCTGCACAGCATAAAAATCTTTGTCAGAACAAATTCAATGTTATTAAATCCTAAAAGTCTACATACTATTAATTATATAATTAATATATGCATAATTTATTAAGTAGATTGGGTTAACTCATTTTCAGGCTATATTATAATTTAGCATGTCACAAAATAATCTAGAGGTAAGAAAATATTCTATTTTCATAACCTTATCTTTGCCTACTTTATAGGATTCTTTCTAAAAGCAATTTAGAGTCATTTGTCTCCTTCTAAAACTCTTAATTAACTAAGCAGGCCATCTATTTTTTCATTTGTATACAGTTTGAAATAGACACATTTGTGTAAAATTTTCACAGAATTTCTACTACAGGCTCAGACCATCAGACAGAAACCAGAAGTAATTTTTCTTGGAAGAGTGAAGAATAGCAATGTTAAGACAGCCGAAGGCAAAACAAGAGTGGGTAGTGGGTTATGAGTTGAGCTGTTAGCCAAAAGGTCAATGTTTTGAAACCATCAGATGCTCGTATGGAGAAAGAAGGCATTTTCTGCTCTCAGTTACTGCTCTGGAATTGCAGGTACCAGTTTCACCATGTCCTATAGTGTCGAGATGAATCCGACTCAACTCAATGGAAGTGAGTGTGTTTTGGAGCTCTAGTGGCGGCAATGTTTACAAGTTGTATTCTTAACTGCAAGGTCAGCAGTTCAATCTTCCTAGCCATTTTGTAGGCAAAAGATGAGGCTTCCTCTTCCTGTAAAGTGTGAGAGTCTTGGAAACCCACCAAGGTAATCTTACCCTGCTCCACAAGGTAGCAAGGAGTCAGGATTGAGTGTTGGGCTTTTAATGCTAAACAACAACTTCCATTCACAATCTCCATCCTGGCAGAAACCGAGGCACAAAGTGAGACCAAAAAGCAGTTGTATAAATTCCCTTGTCTGTGATATCAGTTCTACAACTAGGCTTCTACACTATAAAGAAAATAAGGAATTATTTACTAAAGCTGTCTATTGCAATTCTTTGGTAGGTGTGATGGTCATCTACTCTGGTGTCAATTTCATGAGTGGGAGTGTAGGGGTGGAGTCTAAGCTGCCAATCTGGAGATAGCCAATGAGAACTATGTGTGGGCATGGCTTTCTCTGCAGACTCTGGAAAATCTTGTGGTATTTTCCCCATGTAGATGCCAGACTATAGACTCTGTTCCTTGGAGATGCTCCACCAAGACAACAAGCCAGTATGATATAGACCCTGAGTCCTGGAGACTGGAAGAGCCAGAGGAGAAGCTCATGGGTTTACCCTGATGGAACCAAACCTCTGGGACTGGAGAAGCCACGGGGAAACTGCTACCAGTGCTGAGATGCTTGGGAGGCCATGGGGAGATCCTTACCAGTGCTGAGATGCTTCTACGGCCACTGAAAACATAAGACTCTGTACCCACTGCCCTGTGATTGTCCTGGTGTCATTGCATGTGATTTTTTAGTCAGAAGGAGACTTTATAGATTGATACAGGACAAGTGGGCTAATATCAGACTTCTCACCTGGACTGGACTGGGTATCTGAAGGTGGTTCTGTTAAATCCTTAGAACAGATATTTTCCACATTACTAAAACAATGAGTTGTCTAGGCTAGAAAATTTGAGAATGCACTAAAGAAAAATAGATACGTTCAACTTAATGGGAAGAAGTTTTTATCCTTCCAAACTCTGCTTATTACCCTTGGCAGTCTTATGGTAATAGCTACGTTTGACTTAATATGGCAACAATTCAATCAATACATTTAGAGCAGGCTAGAAATGAAAACAGAAGGAAAATTCAACAATAACCCAGAAAGAGCTCAATTTGAGAAACCTCTTACTGTTGCTCCATTTAGACAGATGGACATCAACTATCTCATGCTTACTACTGAAATGCTAGGTTGTTGATATCCTGGGAGCCACTAAAGGAAACAAGCATTTAATCCCACTTCTGACACCAGAAAATATCAATATGCAATAATGTGTAGACAGTTATTCTTAAAAAGGAAAAAGACTTATCAAACATCCAAAACGATTGTGACAGGGACATGTGTAATCCCCAAAGAGGTATCTCAGCTGATATGACAGATGTGCTCCTCTGGTTGCTAATTTTGCTGGCTGTGTTGAAACTCTTGCCACTTGTTCCCAGATAAACAAGTAGCTACTGGATATGTGAGTAGAGATCTCTGTTTACTCATCTTGCGGGCAGCTAATGGTATGTTGATTAGTAGAGGGTCACTGTCTATCATCAGTCCAGTGTCAAAGATTGTGGTACTCACCGAGTAACTGGAATATCATATGTGGCTTCTGTGGCTGGTTACGGAGGCACAGTTGCTGTCTCCTGCCTGATGAGTTGGTTAGCGCTTGGTGGGTACATGAATGGTCACAGTGCTACCAATTCTTCACAAAAGGGCATGGTGTGACTATTGGGATGATAAACGTCTGACCTTCAACTTGCTTCTTGTTGACTGGGAATGAGAGGACTCTCCTCCTAGCAGGTGTAGTAAATGTGGAGGGAACAGTAAGCTGGTGCACATGAATTGTGCTGTCATCATTTCGGAGAAACAGAAGGGAACATGGATGGGGCAAGTGGCTGACACTTTGGCTGAATGATCTGTCGATGCTCAGTTGGGCTAGTAAACAGAAGGGCTAGGCTGCGAGACTGGCTCTATGCCAAAGTAGCCTGTCACAACACTCAGCAGGGTCAGTGACCACAAGGGAACAAGGAAGCAGCTGATGCCATGCAGAAGTGGCTTCTTATCATTTCATTGTATCTCTGGGCAGGAACAAAAGTATCCACAGGTCAAGGAAAGGAATACTAGTTGGTGGTTGGTGGTTGGTGGTTGGTGGGGCAGAAAAAGGAGAATTGCTATTTTGGTCTCTGGTTGTCAGATCTACAGTGGTGGGATTTGTGCCAGGAGAATTGAGTAAAGGAAATGTGTTCCTCTGTTCACTGGGTTAGTGTTCATGGGCTTCTATTTGCTGATGCTAGAAGAGGGATATTATGGCAATCTCGGCAATTCTACACTATTCCTCTCTGTTCTTTCCAGAATTCCATGAAGTTACCTTCTATGCTTTTCATTCAATATTATGTCTGTGTTTGTCTCAAGATGAGCACACTGGCTGGATCCCTGCACTCTATCTCTTCTCATTTGCAGTTTTTAGTTAGTTTCTTCTTCCAGTCTAGTTCAATCTATGCCTTTGTCTTTCATATGATGCTCTGGTTCCAGGACTGTCTTTTGAATCTGTTTCCTTCATTTTCCTGGGTCTTTATTGTGGCAGTTTGTCATGGTATATCTGACTATGCAGTCATTTTGGCTGGAAGTCCACAAGATTGAATTTGTGTATAAATTTATAAGGCTTACTTGCAATTCATGGACTGGGGTGGTGGTACTACAAGGTGTGTGGTTTGGAAATCAGATGAGATCCCTGAAGGACAGCTTGAAGAGAAAGGAGTTAAATGTACCAAGTGGTGTAAGAACAAAGAAATACCTCTGGGTGAAAAATGGAAGGTTACTTTCCTCAAATAATATATTGGGAATTTTCATAACCAGGTCCTGGGATACCTGAGACAGCAAGTATGGATTTGTTCACATCAATTTCAAGTTCCTTGAAATGATTGGCATTTGCAGGAACTAAAATCTATATAGGTTTTACAGTTCATTAATGTGGAGGTTAGAATGAGTGACTCCATACTATGCCTAGTGCAGTCAGATTTACACTCCCTTATTTTTCTTTCCTTTTTTTTAAATTCATTTTATCGGGGCCTCATACATCATTTTTCACAATACATATACTATGCCAAGCACTTTCACATGCCTGCTGCCACTATCATTCTCCAAATATCCACTTTCCCACTTGTCCTTGATATCAGCTTCTCATCCTTTCCCCTCTGTCCTTGCCCCCCCACCCAACAACCCTCAATACTTTATAAATTATTATTGTTTTGTCATATTTTGCACTACCCAGCATCTCCCTTCGCCCACTCCTCTGATGTCTGTCCTGCAGATAGGAGGTAATGTGTAGATCCTTGTAGTTGGTTCCACCTGTCTACCCTACCTTCTATCCCCCCATCCGGTAACTCCAATCTCACCACTAGCCCTGAGAGGTTCATCTGTCCTGGGTTCCCCATATTTCCAGTTCACATCTCTATTAGTGTACCTTCTCCAGCTGGATTTGTTTTTTTTTGTTTGTTTGTTTGTTTGTTTTTTAGGCATCACTGCCCTCAGGCGGTGGGAGTAGGAGGCCCAGCCTTTGCTCCTGGGAGCTGGAATCGAACCTCCATCCCAGTGGGCCGCAGTCCCACGCACAACCACTACGCCACCGGGGCTCAGCCCTCCAGCTGGATTTGTACAGTAGCATTGGGACCATGATAGTTGGGGGAAGGAAGCCTTCAGAGACTAGAGAAAAGTTGTATGCTTCATCGCTAACTCACTGCACCTTGACTGGACTGTCTCCTCCCCATAACTCCCCTGTAAAGGGGTGTCCAATTGCCCACAAGTGGGCTTTGTGTCCCTACCTTGTTCTCCTCCTCATTCGCAATGATGTGATTCTTGTTCTTTGATGCTTAATACCTGCTCCCTTTGACCACCCAGGCTGATGCGAGTCTTCCATGTGGGCTTTGCTGCTTCTGCGCTAAATAGCCACTCATTTAACTTCAAGCCTTTAAGACCCCAGAAACTTTCTCATTTAGTAGCTGGGCACCATAAACTTTCTCTACTCTGTTTGCCTCTGTACCCATTTGTCTTCAGCAATCATATTGGGAGGGTGGGCACATATTGATATGATTTTTGTTCTTTGATGCCTGATACCTGATTCTTTCAACACCTCATGGTCGCACAGGCTGATGTGCTTCTTTCATGGTGGACTTTGTTGCTCCTGAGCTAGATGGCTTCTTGTTTATCCTCAAGCCTTTAAGACCCTATATATCTTTTGAAAGCTATATATTTTGATAGCTGGGCACCATCAGCTTTCTTCACCACTCTTGCTCATGCCCCCACCCTTATTTCTCAAGGCATAGTAAAAAAAAAGGGAATGGGGGGGAGAACATCCTGCTACATAATAGAAAAGGAAAGTCTAACTCCACCTCTGCTCAAAGATGATTCCTCTGATGATCCTCCACCTCTACCATTCTTTACCCCATCCTAAGAGCCACCATCCCTCCGACAGCACTCTACTTCTCTGTTGTATTTGAGAACTCATTGCAGTGGACAAGAAGAGCTCATGGACAATACTCACAATAATGGAAGTTTCCTAAGGAATTGTACAAGTCTTTATAAATCAGAATAAGAAAACTTCAAGGAGAGAGTTCATTTGTCCTCAGCACCTCTTCTCTCTCATGCTGGCAGTCCCCTCTCTCTCCCATCCTCATTGTCTCAGTCACTCAGTCATCTGACCTCTGTCCTGCTTGGGCAAGTGCCAGAAAGTTGCTTCTGTGCTCATAAATGACCAGAGAAAACTCGATTCTGAGATTCAGCCTCTTGCTCAAAAGCACCCAGCTTTACTCAGTCAGCAGGCTGGGGAGCTCACAGGTCTGTATCACAGTCTTTGTGCATTTTCTCTGCTCTGTCTCTATGTTTCAGGGCTGGAACATCTGTGGCTTCCACCACATCAGGCAGGTGTCTCCTCTCTCTTGATAGTCATGCTATTCTTTCTATTTCTGAAATGACTCTTTATATAAGGCAGAATGACAAAATTGATAAAATCTAGACTTGGAGCCTTCTGCACCTTATTTTTTTTCACACAGTACACAGTCTGTGTCTTCCAGGATCAGGCTTTCTCATCCTCAGCCTCTATCTTTATTTTTTTTTCCCACATCACTGCCCTGGTGGGAGTAGGGAGCCCAGCCTTCCTGCTGGAGAGCTGCTGCTGATTTGAACCATCAATCCTGTGGGCTGCAGTCCTGCACACAACCACTGTGCCACCAGGGCTCAGATTCTGCATCTTATTTATATGCTCCCACTCAATTATTTAGAAGGTGTTATAAAGACTAGGGGCAGGAGAGCCACACTAAGTAATTTCACTTCACTATACCAAGTCCTTGATATTTCCCATAGTTTGCTTTCATTTTTATGATTCTGCACTCAGACTGAGAAGACTGAAAATTGATCAAATGCACATGTTTATTCTCACATTAGGAGCTTGATGATGTCCAGAATGGGTCCTTCTTATCATTAAAAATTCAGCTCATATGTAATTTCCTCAGAGAAATCTTCCTTTAATCACTTATTCTAACATAGCTTCTTCCCACAATAGACACTATTCTGGCATCTTAATCACATTGTTTCATTTTATTTCACTAATAATACTTAGAGCTATGAGAAAAGCCTTATTTGTGGATTTATTTACTTATTCATGCTTGTGTGTTTCACCAGACTAAGAATGTTTTCTTATCCATTACTGTGCTCTCCAAGCTTGTGCAAGTCTCTGAAACATGTTGTTTTAGGTGCAAAACAGCTAGTTCCAATTCATAGCAAGCCTACATACAGCAGAATTTATAGATTGACCAGTCCCAAGTCATCCTCACAACCATTCCTATGCCTGACCCCATTATGTCAGTTACCGGGTCAATCACTCTCACTAAGAATCTGATATGTTCAAGGCATAGCAAATGATATTGTGACACTTAACAAAATATTACACAGATGTATGGAGTGAACACATGCTATTGAAAAAAATTTGTGGCAACTTGTTTGACAAAGGAAAGCAGCAAACCTTCAATCTATATTTTTAAGATCACTATCTCTATAGTATAATAAAATGAGAAATGTCTGTGCAAGTGTGTTAGTCCAGGAAAACTGAAGAAACAAATTTATAGACACACATATTAATCTGCTAGTCCAGGTAAACTAGAGAAACAAATTCATAGACACACCTATGGATATAAGGAAAAGGTTTATATACAAGAGGAATGGGACGTTGAGAAAGCATCCCAGCCCAGTCCAGTTCAAAGTCATAAGTCCTATATTAGCCCATATGCCTGATATCAATCTACAAAGTCTCCTTTCAACAAACGAAGTCACAGACCAGTGGGTACAGAGTCCTGGCACCGGCAGGGGTCTCCCCATAGCTCCTCGCTTCCAGGGCTCAGGGTCCATCAACAGCTTCCAGTGGTGGTAGAAGCAACTCAGCGCTGGCAGGGCTCTCCACTTGGCCTCACCAGCTTCAAAAGTCTGGTTCCATCAGGGTAAGGCCGTCTGGCTTCTCCTCCAGCTCCTTCAGCTCCTCGGACGCTGCCATCTTGTCTTGTCTATAGTTCGTTGTCTCTGAGACTAACTCCCAACAACTGGGAGATAGCTTCTCATCTCCATGAGGGAAATATCATGAGATTTCCCAGAAGTCACAGGAGAAAGCCATGCCCACACTGAGGCCTCATTGACTACTCAGTGGCTATCTCCAGATTAACCGATAAGACTCCACCCCCGCATCTCAATCATGAAATTGACATAAGCACCTGACCGCCACAACAAGGTTACGTGGCAAACAAGTGGGGAAGTCAGAACTTGAACAACTCTTGGACTTCAAAATCTATTCACTCTTGCTCCTTTTCTCTCCAGCACAAATGAAATGGCCAGATAAGCTAATAAATTGCATTAGTATGATGTTATAAGACAAAAAAACCCACTGATAGAAAGTTTTTCTATTTTTTATTTGCATTTTTTTTCTGGTGGTGGGGAGGGCATCACTGCCCTGGTGGGAGTAGGAAGCCTGGCCTTGGATTAGAACCGTTAACCATATGGGCAGTCCCAGGACACAACCACTGTGCCACCGGGGCTCAGCCCTAGAAAGTTGTTCTTATTCATAGCAACCCTGAGTTTGTGTTCTTTTTTTTTTCTTTTTCTCTCCTGTTTTTTTCGCCCCGTTTTAAACTTAAGTAAGCAGGTCCCAATGACTCGGTGAACGACCGTCTTCCCCAGGACAGGCGTGACAGCTGGTGAATGATGAAGGGTCTGGCAGTTCCAGCATCTTCTGTTGGGGGCCAGGGCAGCAGTGGCAGACCTGTCTCTGGCTGGCAGTGGGCCCAGGAAGGGTGCCTGGCCGGGGTCACACTCACACAACTGTACAGCCATCCGTGTGGGCGTGCTGGCCTGGTTCAACTGCAGCGTCTGGCACAACCGGCCGGTGAAATCCACTTCTTCCCCCTTGGACCATCTGACGAGAGGGTGGTTCATCAGCCTCTTGAGGTCGGTGTGCTCCACAGGTTTCTTGATCAGGCATTTATTTACAAAGTCCTGGAAATCCTGGGTGAAGACGCCGCTGGGCTGTTTTGAGGGAGGCTCATTCACTATGTAGTCCAGCAGTTCAAAGATGGCCATGGCAGGTCGGCTGTCTATCCTGTGGCCACTAATGGGGCGTCCAGGGGGCCAAGGCTGAGGAGACACACTGTGGCACTCTTCTTTAGCCCCATCGACCACTGGTCGTCCGAACATGTCTTCCAGCTCCTTGGCGTCTGGCGGGGGGATGCTGTACTTTCCAATGGACAGCTCCACTAGTGACAGGCGCATGCTACAAATGACCGACTGCACTGAGTAGTGGGTGCCTTGCAGGCGTTCCGGTGACATGGAGGAGCATGTGCCCAAGAAGGCATTGGCCATGGAGTCGATGACCCTGAAGTCGCACAGCTTGATCTCCCCTCGGGAGTTGACCAGGATGTTGGAGGGCTTCACGTCTCGGTGCGTGATATAATGTTTCTCCCGGAGGTCTGCCAAGCCGCAACCAACCGCCATGCTGACCTTCCTCGGGACTTCTGGAATTCACTTGGCTTCCTTCCTCACCTGGTCAAAGGAGCTGCCGTCCACATGCTCCATGCAGATGCTGATTTCGCTGTCGCTGTAGAAGGCCCCGTAGAAGCCCACGATGTCTGGGAGTTGCACTGGTGCAGGGCCGGCAGCTCTCGGATGATCTGGTTCTGGATGGCCCACTGGATCTCCAGGGGGATGAGCTTTTGGGCCACAATTAGACCTGAGGGCTTGTGTTGCACCTTGGTTACCACCCCGCCATTGCCAGCACCCATAGGGGGTGGACGAAACCACGGGAGCTAGGGGCTGTGGTGGTGGCCTAGATGCTGTGGACCAAAGCAAGGGGTTCAGGGGCTGCCACCACCACCACCGCTGAGGCCCGGTGAGGCTGACGTTGCAGCTGGAGCCCTAGAGGCCAAGCAAGGGGAGGATAGAGTCTATATTCTTTATGGGATCAGATAGCCTCATCTTTCCTCATTAGAGTAACTGTTAGATTTGAACTATGGACTATGGGGTTATCCACCCATCACTTAACCAACAGAGCACCAAGTGGTACAAAATAACCCTAAGTTGAGTAACTGCTATAGATTGAATTATGTGTCCCAAGAAGATGTTATTGCCTTAACCCTGGGACTGATGAAGATAACCTTGTTTGTAAATAGGGTCATCCAAGATGTTATCAGTTAAATTGACATAGGATTCTTCTGAAGTAGGTTGGTTCTTAATTCAATCTAAGTGATGTCTTTAAAAAGGGGGAGAAGGATCAGAGGGAAGATGGCCATGGGACCATTGGGTAGAGGTACAAGTCAAGGAATGCTTTGGGCCACCAGAAACTGAGAAATGGAAGGGATCTTCTCCTAGTGCCTTCACAGAGAACATGATCTTGCCCAAACCCTAAATTAGGACTGCTGTTTTCCATAGCTTTGATATGAACACATTTATAACATTTAAAAGTATTCAGTTAAGAGTGGTTTGATAAATCCTAGGAAAACAATGCATTAACCTAATTTTTCAGCTCAGATGGCTCAGACTGGGTTCTATAAAGTGTACACTCTGAGTCATACAGCGCACATTCTTCTATTGATTGTTATGTTTCAAGGAAGAACATGGACCATATATCTTAAACTGAATGAAAGAAAAAAAGTTCAAGCTTCAAGTTAAAGATTCTATTAGCAAAATATTAAATGAAGCAGGAAGCATCAATGAAGATGGAAAATATAGGCAGAAACACAACACCAGCAAGAACTTATTATTTAGTTAATATGTAGCCACTTCAAGAGGTAGCATATGAGCAAGAACCAGTGGTACTGAAGGCAGAAGTTCAAGCTGCGCTGAAGGCAGCCGAAACAAGACTCCAGGCATTGATGGAGTACCCGTTGAAATATTAAAAGCTGATGAAGCACTAGAAGCATTCACTCATCTATGCCAATAAATTTGAAAAGTAGTTCTTGGCCAATTAACTGGAAGAGATCCATATTTGTACCTATTCCAAAGAAAGATGGCATAGCAGAATGCCCACATTGGAGAATGACACATTAATATCACATGGAAGTAAAAATTGTGTCGAAGGTCATGTAACAGTGGTTGCAGTAGGAATTGACAAGGAACTGACAGTAGTTTGGGTAGGATTCAGAAGAGGACCTGGAACAAGGAATATCATTGCTGACCTCAGATAGTACTTGGATGTCAGCACAGAATACCAGAAAGATGTTACCATGTGCTTGTTTGACTATGCCAAGGTACTTGACTGTGTGAATTATTATAAATTGGGGTTGACCTTGAGAAGAATGAGAATTCCAGGATACTTCATTGCGCTCATGTGAAGCATGTACATGATCAAGAGACAGTTGTGGAAACAAAACAAGGAAATATAAATATGGTTTAAAATCAAGAACGATGGATGTATCCTCTCACCATATATATGCATTCTGCATGTGCAAAAAATAATCAGAGAAGCTATGAAATAAGTGGCATCAGGATTGGAGAAAAGGTTATTAACAACCTGTACTATGAGGGAGCACTACCCCCCCCGCCCTCCCCCACCGCCACCCAAAGGAAAACATCTTCTCTGGGTGGAGCTTTCATAGTACACATTTTCGCCACTAGGAGAGCATCTAGCAACTTTTCTGAGTTAGTGCATCCAGTGGCATCTCCCTGGTCACAGTAAAATTTTCTTAGAAGTAGGTTTGTTCAAATCTCATCTTTTGTGAAGGTCAACTTAAGATAACAACACGAGGCTATGATATTTTATTTTCTATTCAGAAAAAAATGTCACAGAAACTGTTGTGATGTTGAACATACCTCACAGGGACAGCAAAACTCAAATGTAGGAGTGGTTTTCTTGTTTCAAAAAGGTGAAGTATTGATTGTTGACAAATCTCATTCTGAATATTCCTCAACTTCCCAAACAGACAAAAATGCTGACAAAACCTGCACCTGTGCTCAAAGATCAAAGACTACAGACCGTTGACGAGATGGGGGAATTATCTGGACTATCTTGGAGCTTGCATCAGCAAATTTTAATGTAAGATTTTGGAATGAGAAGGTTTGCTGAGAAATTTGTTTCTCAGGTCCTGACTGACAAGGAAGAAAAGAATTGACTGGACACATGCCATGCTTTGAAAAAACAGTTCCAAAGAGACCCAGAGTTTATCCCCAACATCACTCCTGTTTAGCGGACCTGGTGCTATTCTTATGACCCTGACAGCAGACAGCAACCAAGCCAGTGGAAGACACCATCATATTCTTGCTCAAAAAAAAAGTTTGCCAAATGAAATGAAAGATCAAAGCAATGCTCTTTTCCTTTTCTTTTCTTTTTTTGGATGTGAGGTTTATAGTGCATTTGCAGTTAGCTTCACCTGGTCAGACTGTTAGTGTGTGACCAAAAGAACCTGATTTGTGGCAGAAGGGGGACTGATTTGCCATCACAGAAATGTACCTGCTCACACAGCTATCTCAGTGTGCTGGCTTCTGGTAAAAAGCAGCATACCTCTCTTGCTTCACGAACTTCACTCACCTGATCTCTCTCCATGTGACTTCTTTTTGTCTCTACCAATGCAGAGGGACATGAAAGGACAGTGATTTGATGATATAAAAGAAGTGAAGAAAAACAACAAAGGAGGTGTTGTCAGTCATCCAAAGGAGCTTGAAAAATGTTTGCAAGAATGGACTTGCAGATTTCCAAATGTATTCAGTGAAATCGAGAGTACTTTGAAGGAAATAGGGATGCTTTGTAAAAAAAATTACATACACAATGTTGGGAGGGAAATAGGTTTGGGGGGATACTTCTTATATGTAGATAGTACCACCTTGCTTGCTGAAAGGGAGGAAGACTAGAAGCATTTGCTGATGAAGATCAAGGATTACAACTTCAATATGGATTAGAACTCAATGTAAAGAAGACCAAAATTCTCACACCTGGATCAGTAGGTAATTATCTTAAAGAGAGAGAAGGCTGAAGTTATCAAGGATTTCATTTTGCTTGGATCCTCAGTCAATGCTCAGAGAAGCAGCAGTCAAGAGAACAAAGGACTCTGTGCATTGGTTAAATAAACTGCACACAATCTCTTTAGAGTGTTGAAAAACAGTACTTTGAGGACCATGGTGCATCTGACACGAGCCATAATATTTTCAAAGTGCTCAATATGCATGTGAAAGTTGGATATTGAACAAGGAAAAACAAAGTAAAACAATGAATGTAAACTATGATGTTAGTGAAGAATCTAGGAAGTAACACGGACTTGCAAAATAAACAAACCGGATCTGTCTCGGAAGTATAGCCAAAATTTTCCTGAAGTAAAGACTTGATCTCATGTACTTTGTGCATGGTATCAGGAGAGATCTGTTCCTGGAGAAGGATCTTATTTTTGGAAAAGTGGAGAGCAGAAATCAAAGAGGAAAGCTCTAACAAGATGGATTCACACAGTGGTTGCAGTAGGCTCAAAATAAGAAGATCTGTGATGGTGGCACCAGACTGGGCACTGCTGCATTCTGTTGCACATCATCAGAACTGAATCAATGTCCCCTAACAGTAACAATAGCAACAATGATTATGCTTTGGGAAAAGATGGTGTTGGAAGAGAATGCTGACTCCGTAATGGACTGCCAGAAGAACGAATCTCTCCAACATGGGTAAAGACCTCAAACTGACATACTATTTGCAAGAATGAACGCAAGCTGCATTTTTTCACCCCTCTTTCCAGACTCTACCCTCTACTCCCCACGACCTAGCTAAAAGTGAAACAATCATGCTTGAGCCCTCCTTGGTTTGCAGACAGTCCCACTGAACAATGATCGACCATCTACCATATATGAGGACTTTTACTACCTGAGAGAAGCCCAAGAAACAGAGGCTTACAGTGTGGGTTCCTTGTTCAGATTATACCATTTTAGCAAAGATTCTAAGAAATTCCATAAGCTACTATCACCTGATACCCAAAGATGTATCTTTACCCAGTGGTAACCATTGACTCATCATCTCATATTTTCAGATTCAAAATTGAACATATAAATAAATTACCATAGTCAATCTGTCTCCTGGTGTTCCATACTAAATTAATAAAAAATGAGTGCTTTGAAAGCATAAAGTGCTAAATAATATAACGTGCCAAGGGACTAGCCCTTTGGAGGAAGTGAGAGTCAGAATTGGCTGCAAGCTCCAAAGGGCAAGTGTCGCCATGTCTCCGGAAATGAAAGTTGTGATTCTCTTTCTCTGAGCCATCAATTCTGGTGAACTCAAACTTCTGGTCACACAGCCAATCTGTAGCACAGAGCAACAATAAACAGAGAAGAGCATGCTTTTGCAAATATTTATTTTTAATTATTCATGAAGAATATAGTTGCATTTCTGCACTAAATATTGCATGCATTAAAAAATAATCTTTTAAAGGGGTGAAATACATGACTCAAAATTCTATTAATTTCTCAAAACTATTTCATCAGCTTGCAAATACTAAATTCCTGACTTTAGGAACCACTGATCAAATGGTATCTTTATTTTTAAATGTTCCAATGGTAGAAAATTTGATCCTAAATCCTACAAAGGGAGCAATTACATATGTACATTTGCCTGAAAAATAAGTAAAGAGTTGTCAAGTTGATTCTGACTCACTGTTACCTTATTTGTGTCTGAGTAGGATTGGGATCCCCAGAGATTTCAATTGTTGACATTTCAAAATAAATCACTAAACCTTATTGCTACGCACGACTGGGTAGATTCTAACCTCCAATCTTTCTGTCAGCAGTCAATGGCATTACCTCAAATTCTCTAAGTTCAACTGTAAGAAACAAGATGAGAAAACAACAGTGCACCTGTGGTATCCTCTCTCCTCATTCCCCCCACCCAAACCAGATAATGCTCTTCCAAAGCAGAAGGAACGGCACTTTAAAAATGCATATCAAGAAACAGGAAGGCTGGACACAAAACCCCTCAAAACATAAGGCACTTGCTCTTCCCAGAGCTTGGCACTGAATCGGCTTGAAAAAATGGACTAAACACTGATTGTAATTTTAAAAATGTGTAGTAGAATTTTGTCCACTCCTACTGTTTTTGAGTTAAAATGAAATGGCAGAGCATGGTATCTAGCTTCAATGAACTCACCACAGGTCTGGGTAATGTGAAATGGAGGTGTCCTGTAACTCATCCTAAGAGGGCTAATTTTGACTAAGGAGAGAAGATAAAGGAATCAGTGGTGAGTCAGAAAGGGTTCTCTAGAGAAACAAAACCAGAACACTAGTAATTCTCTTTATATATTTATATAGATAGAAAGATATATAAGATAAGAAATAGACAGTTAACTAATCTATAAAGCAGTACAAATGGCTTGGTGCAACTCACTTGCATGAGACAGCTAGTAGACTGGCATCCGTAGAGTCTTGAGAGCCGCCGAGTAGTCCTCTGTAGGGCAATTCAGGCTATCCGGCCACAAGCAGCAAACAGCAAAGCAGGTCACCAACAGTGAGCCAGATGACAGAGTCCAACAGTCTCCAGCTCAAGAGATGTATATTTCAGGAGCGTGGCAAAGCAGGGCTTGAAGGAACCTCAACTCACAGCTCCACTGTCCACAATTAGGTGTGCTGTGAGTAGTGTTGCTTGAAGGTCAAGGCACAGGATGAACAAGGCAGACGGCTGGTTCGAAGATCCAAGAGCAAGAGAGCAAGCTCGGGACTCGCTGAGCCCTTCCTATCTCCGCCCTTCAAATCATCCCATGTGTTCATTGGCCGGGCCTTCACAACAGACCTGCCTATCTTCTGTGGCCATGTTGGCATAACAAGCCTACCCATCACAAGTGGAAAACTCCCCTTCTCTTCTGCTCTTCACCTGACTTTCCTGCATTAGTGTGGTCCAATATGCCCTGTCTATGACCAAGCAGTAGTCCATGATTTTGTAAGAAGTGGAGCTAATTCTGTAATGCACTGCAATGAGTGTGCTGAAGGTGGCATCAAGATGCACACCTGACTTTATGACCCTATATTAGGAAGCGAATCTAGCTTGAGTCACATCTGACTGATGATTCAGGTTTCTGGCTCTTTAGCTGAAGCAGCTCAGACTATGATTAAGATTGCATGTCAAGATAAGAAAAAATGTGCTCATGGTATATATTTTAGAAAATCATTAAGCAACAAACTTTTGAGTCCTTTGAAGATGATGGCATGAAAGGAATCAAAATAATCATTCACAGAATCATAAAAATTATTGCATGAGCAGAACGTTGGAGACGTTCAATGTCCTTCTAGAGATAAAGAGGAAGACTCTAAGGAGGTAGAACCTCCTCCCCAATAAATCCCAGGCAGGAGGGTGGATGGGTGGGTGGGAGGAGACACTCTTTGTTGCAAACTGAGGGAAATATGTCATCTTCAAAATTAAGCATAAGGAAAAGTGTCTAAATCTCTTCAGTGAAGAAGTCAAGGCCTGGATGATCTTCTAAATGGTTTCATGCATGCAGTCTATGCACCAGTCTCACTAACTGTAACATGTATAGTCACATTTCTGAGACTTTGCAGATGCTAACCCTTCAGCTCAAAACAATCTTTCCTCTCATCACTGTCTATTATAATCTAGCACTTAGTTTCAGCTCAAATGTCATCCATTTTTCTGAACATATATCTGATGTTCTAATAATAATTATTCACGTTGGATTAAATATAAATGGTAGTGAAAAGTAGTGCATTTTTGAGGGGAAACAAGTTATTTTCACATGTCAAATCATGTCCCTTGAGAGGCTTGTCAACTAGAAAGGAAACACATAGAATTTTGCAAATGACCTTAATCAAATGATTGAGGTTAACACCAGTAATAAAACAGACTGACATTTTGAACCTCTTGAAATGCTGCCCTGAGACGGACACATCACTCTCTCTCCCCTCATCCCACTCAACCCCACAACTACATGTGTATCTTTCATGCCATAGTGTGAAAACATTAGACAAGCCAAAAATGAAAGACGTTTTACAAAATAATTGACCAATTGTGGTAGCTACGTGCTTATGTTAATTTTATTATTGAAATGTAGGGGTGGAGTCTAGCCTGTTAATCTGGAGATAGCCATTGAGTGGCCAATGAAGCCTCTATGTGGGCACGGCTTTCTCCTGAGACTTCTGCGAAATCTCGTGATATTTCCCTCATGAAGATGAGAAGCTATCTTCCCCAGTTGTTGGGAGTTAGTCTCAGAGACGATGACTCATGGACAAGACAAGATGGCAGCATCCGAGAAGCTGGAGGAGCTGGCAGAGAGACCACATGGATTTGCCCTGATCAAGCCAGACCTCTGAAGCTGGGGCAGCCACATGGAGACCTCTGCCAGTGATGAGTTGCTTCTGCTGTTGATGGACCCTGAATCCTGGAAGTGAGGAGCCATGTGGAGACCCCTGCCAGAGCCGGGATTCTGCACCCATTGACCTGTGATTTTGTGAGTCAGAAGGAGACTTTATAGACTGATTTCGAGCATATGGGTTAATATCGGACTTATGACTTTGAACTGGACTGGGCTCAATGTCCTGTTCCTCTTGTAGATAAACCTTTTCCTTATATCTATATGTGTGTCTATGAAATTTGTCCCTCTACTCTACCCAGACTAACACACCAATACTCTTAAAGTTCATCATTTGAGTACTTTGATGGGCCTGACCTAACTCACGATATTTTCAATTGCTTCAAAAGCATGTGAAAACTAGATAGGAATACAGAGTATCAAAGAATTAATACTTTAGGAATAAAATATAACCCATATCTCAGACGGCCAGAAAAAGAACAAATCTATCTTTTAAAAAGTTCAGGCTGAACCCTGGTGGTGTAAGTGGTTGAGTGCGGAACTGCGGCCTGAAGGTTTGGCAGTTCAAATCCAGCGGTGACTCTCAGAAGTGACGCTGGGTAGTGCTTAAGACCACCAGAGGGCAGTGATACCAGAAACAAACAAAAAAAAGTTCAACTGGAATATTCCTTTTATTAAGAGCAAAGATGGTGAGAATTTGCATGTGAACAGGAGAGATGAGTCCAAGGAGACATAATGCTTGGTCAAGTGGAAGGCAGTGAACAGAAGACTGACCCTCCGGGAAGTCTATTAGCCCTCTGGGAAGTTTATTGACACAGTGGCTGCAGAAGCAAAGCAGAGCAGTCATTGTGAGGATGGTACTGTGTCTGGTGTTGCTGTGCATCAGTCATTATGAGTTGGAATCAATGGGACAGCACAATCATAGCAGCAACTATTTTAGGTGTATAAAGTTCATGAAAGAAAAGGAAAGACAGAGGACACACCACAGATCGGGGAATGCAATACGAAACTCTGGATTGGATCATGAACCAGGAAAAAAGACAACAGAGGGAAGAAGGGTGACATTTGAAAAAAAAAAGTAGCAATTATAGTAAGTGAATATTCATTTTCTGATTTTGATAATTATGCTAGGTTTATGCAAATGTCATCACTGGGAGAAGCCGGGCAAAGGGAACATGGGAAGTCTGTACTATTTTTGCAACTTTAAATTTCTAAATGAATTGTTTGTACCAAAATATTGTCCTAGTGTAGGTCTGCCTATATCAAAATTCTAGTCCACTGCTTGGGAGCTATATAATCTTGAGCAAGTTAGATTTTTTTTTTCTTCATAAAGTACTACAAATGACAGTATTTACCTCATTGAATGTTTATGAAGATTTTAAGTTCAAACGTGTTAGAATCTTAAAGTGATATGTCTGTAGACTCAATGACCATTCTTATGTCATCTCTCATCTCTATTCCTTCTGCTTTCCTTGGTGCTGCTATAATACTTTGTTTTTATTGGGTAATTTTGTAATAGTCTGATATGGCAGAATATTCGTAGGCTTCAGAGACACAGTTACGTGGCTTCAGATTTGTGCTCTTACATGGACACAAGTTAATTAATCCTGCTAAGTCAGTATTTTTGGCATAAAAATTTTATTAATATAATACTCAGATTGCTTTGAGAAAATAAATTAAGTAATATAGGTTGAGTGTCCTACACAGACCAATGACTCAAAATAAAATGCCAACTCATTTCAATGAAGTATGTTCTAATTCATGGCATCCCTATAGGACAGGACAAAACTGTCCCTGTGGTTTTCTGAGACTATAACTGTTCACTGGAGTAGAAAGCATGTTTTTATTTTTCCTCCTTCCTGTAAACAATACCTATAAAAGAACCACCACCACCCCCCAAAAAATCACCCAATGGACACATTGTATTCATCTTGTTGACCCTGCTTCCCAACACAAGCTCACTTTGGAAACACACACACACACACACACACACACACACACACACATACGACAAATCATAGACTCCCTTGCTGCTAAGCACATGCTGAAGGTTGTTGAGGTTGGAGGTTTCTAAGGTTGGAGTCAGCATAGGAGCAAGTGCCATACCTCTCTCCCTTGAAAAGTCTGCTGACCTCAACTGACTTTTCAGTGAACCGTCAAGCACTTACCCCTGGCAACCAGGGTTATTTAGCTACACACATATCGACCTCAAAAGACTCCATTGCCGTCACATTGGATTCTGACTCACAGTGACCCTTATAGGGTTTCCAGAACTTGTTGAAACTTTATTGAGTGGAGACAGCTTCATCTCCTGCTGAATGGCTTGGGGGTTAGCAGGTCAATGCGCACCCCAAAGTTTCACCAGGGCCCCTTCACTATGTATATCAACTCATTGCCACGTAGTCAACTCTAAGGTATTGCAACCCGAGAGGAAAGACTAGAAATGCCTCTTTGTGTTTCCAAGACTATAAATATTTATGGGAGCAGAACATCTCTTTTTACTATGTTAAGTATAGAGTA
Source organism: Nesogale talazaci (assembly GCA_004026705.1). NCBI lineage: Eukaryota > Metazoa > Chordata > Mammalia > Afrosoricida > Tenrecidae > Nesogale > Nesogale talazaci. The sequence goes on from PVJH01012391.1 coordinate 42,954, forward strand.
GTTGGTTTTGTTTTATTTTGTTTTTAAGTGAATAAGTATACCAGATGTTGTATTAATTTTCACTCTAACGCTGCAGTGTTTCCTGAGTAAATTAGTCCTATTTACTATGTTTAGCCCTAGAGCTTTCAACCATACTGGTAGGATTCAAATAATTTAACAACGGTTTCACTGCCTAATGATGGCTTTAAGTACAAAAAGAGGTATAGCCAAAGGTAGTTTATTATCTCATACCGGTAATATTTAAATAAGAATAACAAATAACTACCTGAACTATTGTTTTAAAATATTCATGAAAAATATTAAATACCTGACAAAAGTAATAAAACTACTAGGTTGTTTCCCTATTGTTTTTTGATTGCCATTCTCGTTTGTATTATTCTTCGCTATTATTCAACCATCTTTAGTTGTGCGATTTATCTTTAACTATATTTCCTTTATTTAAAATTTATTTTATTGAGAGCTCTTACAGCTCATATCACAATTCAGACATATATCCATTTTGTCAAACACATCTGTTGTCGTCTTTTCCAAAACATTTTCTTTCTACTTGAGTTCCTGGCATAAGTTCCTCATTTTTCCCCTTCCTTCTCCCACCCTCCCTTCCCCATGCCTCCTTGATAATTAAGAAATAAAAATTCATGTCTTACATCGAGTGCTGTCATATTTGACCCACTTTTTCTGTCCACTCCCCTGGGATGGGGGCCAATGTCAATCACTGTGATCAGTTCCCTATTACTCCTCCCCACCCTGACCACTGCCCCCCTCTACACACGCACATACAACCTTACCTCTTCTAGTATCGCTGTTCCCCGGGGGTTTATCTGTTCTGGATTCCATGTATTGTGAGTGCTTATTTGTACCAGGACACATGTTCTGGTCTAGCCAGATTTGTGATATAATTGGGGCCATGGTTGTTCGGGTGGGAGGGGCAGGGTATTAAAGAACTAGAGGAAGGTTGTGTGTTTCATTGGTGCTATACTGCACCAATGCAGTTTACACCTCCTTGCAGTCTTTATGTCAGGGAGTGTCCATTTGACTACTGATGGGCTTCAGTCTCCCTTCTGCCCTTCCCTCATTTCCATTGCTTTGCATTTTGTTTGTTTGTTTTTGTATGTGTCGTTGATGCCTGATACCTGATCCCATTGACACCTCATGACCATACAGACTACTGTGCTTCTTCCATATGGGCATTGTTGCTTCTCAGCTAGATGGCTGCTTGCTTATCTTCGAGCTTTTAATAACCCAAACACTATCTTTTGATAACCAGGCACCATCATCTTTCTTCGCCACATTTGCTTATGCACCGATTATGTCTTCAGCAATTGCGTTAGTGAAGGTGAATGTCACAAAGTGCCATGTTAGCAGAACAAGTTGTCTTGCATTGAGGGAGTCTTGAGTGGAGGCTCAATGTTCAGCTGTTATCCTAATAATAAATAAATATATGTACATAGTTCTATTTCCCTGTCATTGTATATAAATATATTTACATATATACAGGTATGTATAGATAGAAGTGCATTTACATATATTCATACCTGTATATATGTAAATACATTTATATCTCTTTTGTTTTTAGAAGTACTATTGTCTATTCATGTCTACCTGGACAAGATAGACGGGATGAACAATTCTGAGGAGAGAACAATGGGACCAACAGTTGGGGGTGGGGCATGGGAAAGGGCTAGATGGGGGAAAAGGAGGGGTTTGCCAACAATCCCAGGGACAAGAGAAGAATAAATGATGTAAAATTGATGGTGAGGAAGGCATAGGATGCTTGGGGACCAGGGGAGGGGAGGGGCTTGATTAAGGCCGATGTGGTCAAGAGGAATGACCAAAATCGGGATGAAGGCTGAACATGATAGTGGGAGGGGAGGAGAGTAAAAGGAAATACAGGAGAGAACCGGGAGGCAAAGGACATTTATAGAGATCTAAATATCCTTAACCATGCTAAATATCCTTAACTATCTTTTCATTGTAGGGTTAAGATCCCCTCCCTTGAGGGGTACATCAATTAGACAGTAGTCATTGTGTCTGCTGTATTAAAAATGAACGGCAGCTTGATGAGGGATAAAGCAGGTTGGGTTGCACTAGCAGACATAAGCCGGCAGGCACACAGTGCAGGGATTGCCGGGAAATCTGGCACACTTGCAGGAAAGCACCTGGGCACCAGCGAAGTGACATCACACAGGTGCACCTGAGCTCGGCCCTCTCCATGCAGGAGGGGGATCGAGGCGGGGCCGACGGTGGGCGGAGGGCTGCTCTCTTGGGATTTCCTGCTCTTGGACCCACATACTAGGCTTTGCGCTCATTTTCCCGAATTCTTTTCATGTGGTTTTCCGGGCTCCCCCAAAGTGGCCTATCTTCAGTCCTGAACCCTTTCTTGCACAGCCCTCACGTGGCCTGCACGCTCTTCAGAGATAAATTGAGAAGGAAGAACCAAAGTCAACCACGACAGACACCTCACCTATTGGGTGCCGCTCCCCGGATAAAGCCTCTGGACTCCATCTTTGAGGGAAGTAGGCCGGAGACAAAACCCTCCTTTCTACGGAGCTTATCTCTTCCGGGCACCCTCCCCTTCCAACGTGTGTGCTCACCACTTGGGCAGCATTGGAGGCCTGGTCAGACTTTCTGCAACTGCAAGGCTTGCAGTTTGAAACCGCCATTCTTCCTGGGAGCGAGATGGGGCTTTCAACTCTCAAACATGATTGAAGACCCCACCAGACCATCCAGCCCTGTCCTGTGGAGAGTGAGAGCTGACTCTGGCTAAGGTTGTCAACTTGGGGTGCTCGGCAAAAATGACTGCTGGAACTCTCTACCCCACAACCCCCCCGCCCCCGTCCCCACCCGGCCCCGACTCTCCCATGCGATTCCCGCCTCCATGGTTTGCCCCCTGCTCCTCCGTTCTAGGAGGTCGTCCTATGACTGCTGCCTGCAGGCCCTACCTGTTGGTTCCGAGTCCCTGCCACCCATCTTTCCTTCGAGCACATTTCACTCGTGTTGCTGCCTTCCTTGGAACCCCTAAACTGCTGCTCGCCCGTGCTGTTTGATCTGTTGGTTTCTCTGTAAGACACCCACTTCTTCCCACGATTTCTTTTCTCTCCTCCAACTGCCAACTGCCATTTTTTTCTGCACCACAGCTGAACATGTGACCCACCGGAACCCAGATTTATTGGCTAGCCTGCCCCTGCCAGTCCTTCTCCCAGTCCATTCCAGTCCATTCTTCTGGTCCTTTCCAACTTCTCCAAGCATCCTTCTTCCAGTTTATAGATAAGCCCAGTGCCAAGGGAGTGCCTTGTTCCCTTGAGATCAGCTCTATTTTGATTTTGGTATTTGGTCTTTGTCTTCCTGTTTGTTTGGGGTATATTTCTGTTTTACTTACTTTTGCCAAGCTTTGGCCAAAAGACATTTGGGAAGAAGGTCACCAAACAACTGCTAATCTGGCATTTTCCAAAACCACTCAAGAGGGTTTTATAGCACAGCTCCACCTCCTGCCCCTACACAATAGAATGGTTTATACACCATGCTAGTCACATCCCTAGTACAATTCCATTGGTTAGTGAATATCCTGCCAAGGATTCCAATTTTCCTAGAGTTTACTGCATTCAGATTGAGCGATTAGCTGGGTCATCTTCTCTCCACCTTCAAAAGTCTTGGTAAGATCACTTATTAGCTAGTCATCCCCTTTCAAGGTCTTGGTGAAAGCTCCACTAGATAGTGGTCCACTTCAAAGGTCATGAAGATGCCACACAAGTTGACGTGAGCCAATCAGAAAAGGTCTCTCAATAGTTTATAGCATAGAAATAGCAACAGACTGACTCAATTGATTCTAGAATTTTGCCATGGAGTACTGTGTTAGTCAGAAACTGGGTAGCTTTTTTAATATAACAGTTGGGGTAGATCATAGAGAAAGAAAGATTGTGGTGATAACGAAAAGGTAGGGAATGAGGGAATGAGTCCTGCAGAGAGAGAGAGAGAGAGAGAGACTGGGAGTTGCTTTTCTAAACTTTGACCACTTTGTAGTTCTTGGTATCTAGTCTGTAGGATTTAGTGGTGATGAAATATGCAACTTTCCTCTAGTTTCTCAAATACTTCCTCCCACCCACTATTATGATCTCAATTCTACAAGATAAATCCAGATAGACCAGGGGATGTATACAGGAGTCAGAAACATGGGGAATTTAGGATAGATGATCCCTCCAGACTAGTGGTGGGAGTGGTGCTACTGGAAGGGTGGAGGGATGGTGGAATAGAAAAAGGGAACCAATTTCAGGGATCTACATATAACCTCCTTACTGGGGCATGTACAAAAGGGAAGTGAGTGAAGGGACACATTGGACAGTGTACAATGTGAAGAAGTAATAACAATTTGTAAATTATTAAGGGTCCATGGGGGAGGGGAAGGGGAAGGGAAGGGAAATATGAGGAGCTGGTACTGACACCCTAAGTGATGATGATGATGAGAGTGATGATGGCAGCAAGTGTGCAAATGTGGCCTGCCTACAATTGATGTATGTAGGGATTGTGAAGGGAGTTGTAAAATGATTTATTTTTTAAAAGGGCAAGGCGAAAGAGCAGCTCATACCAAGGGCTCAAGTGGAAAATATTTGGAAATGAAGATGGCAACATGTGTACAAATATGCTTGATACAAATGATGTATTGAATGTTATAAGAGCTGTAAGAACCCCCAATAAAGTCATTGGAAAAAAAAAGAAATCAGTGGTGAGATTCTATCAGGAGAGATCAATCCCTAGGAAAAGACATCATTCTTGGGAAAGTGAAGGGTGAGGGAGAAAAGATCAACATCAACAAATGAATTGTCAAAGTGGTTGCAATCATAGGCTCAAACAAAACAGCAATTATGAGGATGTTGCAGGGCTGTAAGTGCTTTGTTCTATTGCTTATATATTCCCTGTGAATCAGAGCAGATAGCACCTAGAAGCAATAACAACAATTTCCCTCTAAGGCTTGGTTGCACATCTTGCCCTTGAAAGGATACATGGAAAGTGAAAATAGGCCCCTCTTTTGCTAAAGATAATTTGACTTATCTTCAACTCAGGTTAAGATGAACCCAGGTTAAGATAAAGGCAAGAAAATAGTCATCATATATCTAGCATTCAATTTAGTATGGAATTGCAGTTTATTTCTAGACTGGTTCCACCTTTATTCTCTTGCAGGCAGATCATAAACTGTTTCTATAAAATCGAATGAAGATTGACAAATTCTGACTTTTAAATGTCACAACAAGTGCTTTTATAGTCCACATAAAAGTCAGGGTCTGAAATATTGCCATCTTATATACAGCGATAGTCAAAGAAACCATAAAATAGGATTCTCCAAAATGATGTGGATATTTACTATGGATTTTTCAGACAGATTCCAGCCAAGGGGTTTTACATAGTAAGGTGATCCTATACGCTCTCTAAACTGGGTCATGTTGAAAGAGAAGTTTCCTTTAAAAATCATATAGGGCCAACAGGATAATCATATAGCCATAGAAACTATAACTAACTCAAGAAAACCCAGACATAAGGTCTTTTAATATTATGCCACACGGCTGTTATTATTGCTGCTGTTAAGTGCAGTCAACTAGGTTCTGATTCACAGTGAGCCCATGTATACCACAGAACCAGTCCAAACACTATCTGTACTATACTCATAGGTTTGCTGTGTTTCCCCCCCTTGATACAGTCAGTGTACCAATTTATTTTCTTGCATGTCTTACACTTTACTGGTGTTTCATTTCTATCACCATGGCAATAAGTTCCAACTACTATGTCTTCCTTTCCTTCCTCTTTGTTTACAACTTTTCATTCTAATAACCAATAAATATCACTGTATCTTTATTGTTTTTTGATCAATTTCAGAATTTAGATATTGGTAAAATTCTTCAATTTCGGCATCACTAGCTTCAGTAGTTGGTTCATACTTTAAATAATAGTTATATTGACTGTATTCCCTTGCATGTAGAAAGGTCTTATCACAGCTTTGTACTTCAAGTTAAAGCTTGAAATGTCCTTTCTGAGGATGGAATGTAACACCATTCATTTTGAAATTAAAAATTAATTGCTGGTCCTCTTAAAAATTGCCAATGCTAGTCCATTTGAGCTCATAAATGCCCAGACTGTCTAGAAGCTTTTTAAAAAATCATTTTATTAAGAGCTCTTACAATGTTTATTACAATCCATACATTAATTGTATCAGGCACATTTGTACATATGTTGCCGTTATTCTTTTCGAGACATTTACTTTCTATTGAGTCCTTGGTATCAGCTCCTCTCTTTCCACCTCTCCCTACCTCATGTCTATAAATTATTATTATTTTCATGTCTCACATCAACCACTGTCTCGCTCCCCCTATTGTTTCTGTTGTTCTTTCTTTTGGAGGTGTGTGTGTGTGTGTGTGTGTGTGTGTGGTTGTGTGTCGATCAGTTCCCCCTTCTTCCCCTTCTTCCCATTTTTCACCCTTCCCATCAGACATCTCTTTTCCCATTCCTGCTGAGGGGTTGTGTGTGTTCTGAGCTCTTATCTCTTATCTACAGCTGTGTACATGCTCTAGCCTAGTCTGAAGTGAGAGGCATCACTGGGGTCATGGTGGGCCGGGGTTGAGGGTGGGGGGGTGAGCAAGTTTCAAGGAACCAAGGGACTATTGTGTGTTTCATTAGTGCCTTATGTATCCTGGTTGACTTCTGCCTCTCCTGTAACCCCTCTATGGGGGATGTTCCATTATCTACAGATGGACTTTAAGTCTCTGCTTCATTCCCCTTTGTTCTTAACCATATGGTTTTGTTGTTTGATTGTTAAGGGTCTTCTGATGCCTGTTACCTGGTACTGATGACATCTTGTGCTCTCACAGACTGGTGTGCTTCTTCCATGTGGGCTTGTTTCTCTGCTGGGTGACTGCTTGTTTAATTTTAAGCCTATAAGACTCCAGATGTTATATCTTTTAAGAGCCGGGCCCCATCTGTCTTCTTCTCCACATTTGCTTCTGCAGCCATTTTGTCTTCCTTGATTGTGTCGGGAGGGTGAGCACCTCAGTTTGCCAATTTGTTAGAGGGAGGGAATGAGCAGAAGCCCCAAATCTGTCCACTACCTCAGTGTATTGCCATATAAATATATGTACATAGACCAATACTTCTACCTTTATGGATCATTGAAATTACATATGAACAACCCTATAGCTATACCTCTATCTAAAATTTTGCTTCTTAGATCACTCCTCTGTTTCCTTTTACCTTCCTTCTTCCCCACCATCATGCTCACCCTACTTCTGCCTCATAGTACTTCCTCTCTGCTAGATTGTTGCACAGTGCTCCCAGGATCTTTATATCAATCTCAATGTTGGTTTATGTTCTCCTGTATATGATGCCATTTGCCCACCACAACTTTCCCTTGTCGTCTTCCCTTTCCCCTCCCACCAGTCCACTCCTCCCAAGACTGTTGGTCCTGTTGCTTTCTCCTTGAACTTGTTTCCCATGACTGTCTTGTGTAAGTAGCAGAATGCCTAGAATTTCTGCACATTGTGCTTCATTTTTGATAGCTTCAAATTACCCTTGACTTCCTAATATATATCAAATTTTTATTATTAATAGATGTTTATAAATGCTTTTTTTTCCTCCTCTCATTCTGAGTCATGTGCTCCATGAGCACATGATAGTCTGTAAGGCTTTACTCCAGAAGACTTTTTACTCCACCCAACCCTTTAAGGTCAATTCTACTTTGAGAACCCAGTTCATCCTTAATCTTATTTTGTGGTCTTTCTAGCCTGAGTGGCTCATCTTTGGTCACTGTCTCGCTGAATGTGTTGATGCTTATCATAAGGGTTTCAATATCTGCCAATGTTCTCTTGCTACCCACAAAACTTTCCAGCATTAATTTCTCTGAAGTGGATAACCTGTCTCTTCTTTGTGTACTGTTCTTACTTCAAAAGTTATGCAGAAACCTGTTCATTTTGGGTGTCCCTGTTGGAATCTGACATACCACTGGCATATCTTTCAGTACCATAGCAACACATAAGCCACCCCATTGTAGCATCCCATTGTATATTCAATTTGTTGTAGTATCCCATTGTATATTCAATATTATTGGGTCAGGAGTACCTGTCTTCATAGTGATGTTTTTTTCTTTAATAATTTAAGGGGAATGAGACATAGAGGGGAGTGGACAAACGACAATAGCATGTTTCATGCTGTCTCCTTACTGAAGCAGATTTTGACAGAGGCCCTTTCTGAGGTCACATGATGGGGAAGGAATGCAGTCTGAGCTACAGAAATGGGGAAAATCAAGAAGGGAGCATTCCAGGATGGACAGTCTGGAGGAAAGAATGAGGGGACCAGTGGTTCCTGGGGGACATGGGGGAGGGACCAGGGGGTAAGGAGGTGGTATGGACAGGTTCACAGATGGGGAACCAACAAGTGGTCCAGAAACAGTGATGAGCAGGGTGTGGGAGGCCTGGTAGGACTTGATCAAGGGTAATGTAACTGAGAAGAAGTACTGAAACCAAATGAAGGTTGAACATGATAGTGGGACAAGAGAAAAGAAAAAGGAAAAGGAGGAAAGAACTAGGAGGTAAAGGGTATTTATAAAGGCCTAAATATAAGCATGTGCATATGCAAATATATTTATTTATGATTATGAGAGAATAAATCTATGTGCATTTATTTATAGGATTAGTGCTAAGGGAGGAGATGGACCTTGGGCCTTCACTCAGCTGTTGAGAAAAAACCAAGCCGATACAGAAGAAGCACACCAGCCTCTGTGGTCATGAGGTATTGAAGGTATCAGGTCTCAGAAATCAAACAGGAAAAAAAACCATATCACTGTGTGCTCACCTGCCTGATACAATCACCAAGGACTGTTGGGGCATGAGCAAGAGTGGTGAAGAAAGGTGATGGTGCCTGATTATCAAAAGATATAGTGTCTGGGGTCTTAAAGACTTGAAGGTAAAGAAGTGGCCATCTAGTTCAGGAGTAACAATGCCCACGATGAAAGAAGCACACCAGTCTGTGTGATCATGAGGTGTGGAAGGAATCAGCTATCAGGCATCAAAGAGCAAAAAATCATATCATTATGAATGAGGGGAAGTGCTGAGTGGGGACCCAAATTTTGGGGCAATAGGACATCCCCTTATGGAAGGATCATGGGAAGGAGATGCGCCAGTGAGTTAAGAACTTTTCTCTAGTTCTTAAATGCTTCCTCCCCCCAACTATCATGATTCCAATTCTACCTTACAAATCCAGCTAGACTGGAAGAGGTACATTGGTACAGAGGGGAACTAGAAACACAGGGAACCCAGAACAGATGAACCCTTCAGGACCAGTAGTAAGAGTGGAAATACCAGGAGGGTGGAGGAAAGGTGAGGTAGAAAGGGGAAGCCTGGGATCTACATATAACCACCTATCTGGAGCATGGACAATGGAGAAGTTGGTGAAGGGAGACATTAGGCAGTGTATGATATGACAAAATAATAATAATTTATAAATTACCAAGGGTTCATGAGGGAGGGATGAGTGGGCAGGGAGGGAAAAAATGAGGTGATATCAAGGGCTCAAGTAGAAAGCAAATGTTTGGAGAATGATAATGGCGGCAGATGTACAAAGGTGCTTGATACAATGTATGTATGTAATTATGGGTTGTGATAAGTATTGTATGAGCTCCCAATAAAATAATTTATTAAAAAAACACTTTAAGGGATCTTGTATAGCAGCCTTGCCCAGTGCATTCCTGATATGTTGTCAATTAACTTGACCTTTCTAGCCATGATTTTTTATGTGATGTTTTAGAATTCCTCCATGCTTGTGCTTATAGTCCCAAATCAGAGGGAACTCTCTGCTACAGGCTTAAGATGGGATGTATCCTTCATCTTTGCTCTAGTAAAGAGCACACCATTTCCTTTTGTGTCTGCTACAAGACAAACAGCCCACCTCCATCAAAGCCAACCCTCTGTGTATATGAGTCATGGTAGACCCAGAGAAATCCCAGGACCACCAGAAGAGCACTTTGAGCTTTCTGCTTAAAATGGTGGAGGCCTAGGCCAGAGGCTCCAGACACTTTGTCTCGGTTACTCAAATCAGCAGACTTTACTTTGGGCACCTTCTTCTCATCTGGCCTGAGGCAATGGGACAATGGGCCTGAGATAGAGTCACAGAAGGGCTTCCTGGTTCCAAGAGGCAAAGGGCAAGGAAATACATAGCATGACAGGCTGAAGACCAGAGAGAGCAAGGGATATTATCTAAGGAGGGATGTGGTTGTGGACCAATGACTGTATCCTTACTGTTTAGTGATCCCAATTTGTGGTAACTTGTTAACTTCCCTACTACACCCTTGTAAGTGTGAGTGTTGTCTGTGAGCTCTGTGTGGCTATTGCAACAAATGATCAAACTCTGCAAGTCAGCACTTGACTTGAAGGAAGGAATTGTTGATCTCTGAAAAAGGAAAGAAAGATGGAGGGTGAAGGCATGACTGACCCTCACCTTGTGGCAATAGGGAAACTAGAGGAGGTCAGATATGGTCTTCCATGCCATGTACTGCAAATACAGAATTTGATTTCTTGACTGATATTTCTTTGAGGTTGAGGGTGGATTGAAGTAAAATGAAACCTAGACAAATTTTATCTTTTCTTTGTTTATCACAATTTTGTGTATTGGTCCAATTGTAAGAATTTTTGTTTTCTTCTCATTGAATTGTGATCTAGAATCTTAATCTATAGTCAGTAAGTGCTTCAGATCCTCAACTTTTAGTAAGACAAGTCGAGTTAGCTGTCTGTAGCAGGCGATTAATGAATTTTCCCCTAATCCTGATGATACAAATGTCTTCTTAAAGCTCAGCTTCTCATATTATTTTCTCAGCATACAGATTGAATAGATATGGTGAAAGGATACAACCTCAATGGACTCTGTTCCTGATATTCAAGCATGCATTATTCTCTTTTTCTTTTCAAATGACTGCCTCTAGTAGGGATTCTGCATGAACCTATTTAGGTGTTCTGAAATTCTCTTTCATGGGAACATACCTATAATTGTTATAACCTACCTACATAGTAAAATACTCTAAATATGTAATTAATAAAACACAGATAAACATCTTTCTTGTAGTCTCTGCTTTTAGTCAAGATCCATCTTGACTAACTTTTGTTCCATTCTCTCTTCTGAATTCAGCTTGAATTTCTGGGAGTTCCCTATTGACATACTGATTTGACATTTTTAAATTAATTTCAGCAAAATGTTATTTGAGTGTTATATCACTGAGGTTATTAACTAATTTTCACATGTTGTAGAATGACTATCCTTTGGAATGGACACCGATGTGAACTGGCCACATCCATTTCTTCCAGATTTCTCAGTATAGAGGAATGACTGCTTATAGCATTGCATCCATTTGTTGAAATCTCTCAGTTGATGTTCCCTCAGTTTCTGGACCCTTGTTTTTTCACCCATGCCTTTACTGAGTACTTTCCTTGAATACTGTTAGTTCTTCTATCTGAAATAATTGAATATTGGGTATAGAGATACCATGAGGGTAGGGGGAAAGATGGAGCAGAAGGGGGAGGAAAGGCGAACTGATTGCCATGATTGATATAAAGCTCCCCCACTCCCTTTCAGAGGGATGAACAACAGAAACATGGGTGAAAGGAGACAGCAAACACTGTAAGATATGAAAATAATAATAATTTATAATTTATCAAGGGGTCAAGAGGGTTAGGGAGTGTGGGAAGAAGAGTTGATGCCAAGAGTCCAGGTAGAAAAAAAATGTTTTGAAATTAATGTTGGCAACATATGCACAAATATGCTTGATATGCTTGATGTGCAGATTGTTATGAGCTATAAGAGCCCCCAATGAAATGACTTATCTTTAAAAAATAAGAAGGCCATAAGTCAAACAGAGAAAATAAATTTAAAATATGTTTTATAAAAGAACCCTGTATTAGCCTGGGTAAACTAGAGAAATAAATCCATAAATACTTATATATGTATAAGAAAGAGATTTGTATTCAAGAGAAATTGAATATTGAGAAAACATCCCATCCCAATTCATTCCAGGGTAATAAATCCGATATTAGCCCTCATGTCCAATACCAATCCATAAGTCCTCTTCAGACTCATGAAACACATGCAATGACAATCACAGACTAGGGGGTGCAGAGTCATATATCCAGTGGCAGTAGAAGCATCTCAGTGCTGGCAGGGGTCTCCCTGTGGCTCCTCCAGTTTCCAGGGCTCAGGATCTATCAGTATGCTGCCATGTGACTTGCCAGCTGTAACAGCTCTCTCCTCTCCCAGGGAGTGAGCAGAGAGTGTCTCCTGCCTCCAAGAAGGAATTACTATTATTTCCCAGAATTTTCAGAAGGCCATCCTCACACAGAGGTCTCAGTGTCTATCTCCAGATTGACAGATTTGACTCCAACCCTACACTATTAATCCTCAAATTGACACCAGATTGTGTAACTGCCACAAACCTCTTATTAAGAAAAATAGTTGAACATTGATTTTTTTACAATGATCTGTATTCCTTTCATGATTTTTTGATGCTTCCCATTTTCAATATTTTGCCCATTGAATGCTTCTAGATTGAAATTGGAGGCTTACATTTTTTCTTCCTTTCTTTTAGGAAGTGTGCTCTGCTTTTTTGGTTTTCCAAGTTTCTGCAAATTTTATTCTGATATTGTTAACATACAGTATGTTTTGGGCCTTCTTGAACTGCCCTTCTAATCTTCTGTTCAGTTCTTTTACTGCATATCTTTCTTTCCCTTTAGCGACTCTACATCCAAGAGCAAGTTTGAGATTCACTTCTGACATCCATTTTAGTCTTTTCTTTCTTTCCTGTCTTTTTAATGACAGTTTGCCTTCTTCAGGAATGAGATCCTTAATATCACACAGCTCATCTGGTTTTTGGTCACTAGTGATCATTTCATCAAATGTAATCTAGAGATTGTCTCTAAAGACAGGAGAGATCTACTTTAGCTCTCCTGGACTTGTTTTAATTTCCTTTAACATCACCTTGAACTTTGATATGAGCAAGTGATGGTCTAACATTCAACCAGTCGCTGCACTCATTCTGTGATATTGAATTCCTCTATTGCCACTTTCTACAGATATAGATAACTTTGATTTCTGTGTACCCCATCTAGTGAAACCTATGTGCATACAAACCATTTATTGAAAAAACCATTTATTGAACCATTTGTTGAAAAAAATTTTTTCCAAGGGATAAGTAATGATCTTGCAATATTCTACCATGTGATCTCCAGCAACATTTCTATCATGAGGGCCATAGTTTCCAACTACAGATCCTTTCTCTTTGTTCCAAAATTCTTTTTCTCTTCACTAGTAATTACCAATGCATTTTAGGAACAGGCTCGATCAGTTTCAGATTGCAGAAGTTGGTAAAAACAAAACAAAAACCCTTCATTCTGTTTCTTAATTTTGGCTATTCTTTATTCGCACACAAATTTGAAGAACAATTGCATTATTTGGTCTTCCTTATAGGTGTATGTATATGATTTTATCATTAATAATATTATATTTCAGGATACCTTGAAATATCCTATTTTATAGCAATCAAAATGTGGCACCACTTTTCTTTAATGTGTTATTCTCAGAATAATGGACCCTACTCAAAATGATTAATACCAGATTTAAGCTCACTAATGTGTAGAATATTTATCTCAACATATTTCACTTCATTTTTTGGCAACTTTGAAATACATATACACCTCATCAAATATTCTGTTTGACTAGCTATTTCCCCCAAAGTTTGTAACTCATAGCAGCCACCAGCAAGTGATCTCTCTTGCTCAATTCAAACTCAATCACTGTCAGACTTCTCTGTTCATTTTCTTTCTTTCCCCTGCACTCTGCAGCCACATATACCCTCTGGAAGTTCCCATAGGGACCTTTGATCCCACTTCTACCAAACCAATGCAGTAAATTTGGATTATACAGCATGTTCTGTATCAGTACCTCTCTTCTTAACAAAAACAAATTGAACTTGTGGGAAAAGTAGCTTCTCAGGATCATTTCATGGCAAATATCCAATTAATAAGATTTCCAACCTCATTATGTCTTTCTCCTACTTAGCATTTTCACTTCTTGGTAAATATATGTTCTAATCCTCCAAGGAATCTTAGATCAAATAACACAAATTAAAGAAGTCCCTTTTGTGTTTACTCCCTCTCTTCCTCCTATACCCACTCGGCATCTACTTAAAGATCACCATTCTTGCCTAATTATATGTATAACCTCTGAGGCCTTTAGTTACTGCGCTTCTTCTGAATCCATCATTTTTTTGTTGATCTCCTTCTTGTTAACTGCATATTGCCTTCTCCTTCACCCTAACCCCCATTCCTCTCTCATCTCAGGTAATTGTCAGGGCATGCTTCTTTTTTTGTGACCCATTTTGTTGATTTTTCTAAATAATTTAACCTTTCCTAAAATAGGTATCATTTTGCTGTAGACTTATTTTGTTCAGCCTAATGTCCACCAGGTTCATCCATGTTATGAGGCTTATCACAGATTCACAGTTTCACGATCACCATCCATTTCTGATTCATTTTCTCTCATATCTATGTTTTAGAGGATCTGGATAGTATGTCTGTCTACTCCATCTTACCAGAAGTGGAGCTGCCTTCATCGCAGTGTTCAATAGTATCTTGAAATGTTCTTGATTTCAAAATTCTGTACTTATCTATTATCTCCCTCCACTAAAACATAGACTACATAAAGGTAGTGATATTACCTGTCTTATTCTTCTCCCAGTACTTGGGAAAATGACTGAACCAGGCCTACAACCATGTCTTTCTGGCTTTTTAGCCTATGATCCAGAGAGAACAGGTTCATAATGTTGATAGTCTACCCTTATTCCCAGGAACATAATTTATGATTGGGAGTACAGAGAAAGATCACCATTCCACTAACAAGATACCAAAAGTGAATCTGAATAGTCTAAACCACCCTTTATTAATCCTTCCATCTGAGCATATGAGGTCAAGAGGAGAAATCTATATAAAGACAAAGTTCGTTGTTTGTGATTCTTCCATGTGCTTCAACCCTGTTTATAATAAGAAAAGAGTAAGTTCCAGAAACAGATTCTTCCCTACTTTACAAAATACAAGACCTTGTCACCTCTTGAATGAATCTCATTTTGTCATTCATCTCTCTGTAGGCCTGTGGTAAGAGCTTTGCTGATGCCCACGCCACTTCTCGGGTCTTCCAAACAAATCCAGATAAGTCTCCATACACTCCCCTTTTTGCTAGCCTTCCCATGCCCTTTCCAACTATGAACCACCTCTGGGATCCATGATCATTGTAAGCAAAAGTCTTCCTTCTTCCTCATCAACTTACTCAATGAATCCTCCCTTCCATTTCCCTGCTAATATCAGTTTGACGTTGTCTTGATGACCCTCTTTTCATTTTAAAACGAAAAACTTGATGTTTGAATGAGCTTCTCT
The DNA here is from genome assembly GCA_004026705.1 of Nesogale talazaci. Lineage (NCBI taxonomy): Eukaryota > Metazoa > Chordata > Mammalia > Afrosoricida > Tenrecidae > Nesogale > Nesogale talazaci. Next base: position 58,397 of record PVJH01012391.1, read on the forward strand.
CCTCCTCCAAACCCCCAAATATCAATCTCATGATATCATATTATATTATCAATTATGACCTTTTAAAATAGCATGTAGGTTCTTTCACCTGATTTCTGAATGATTTTCATGTCTGGCTCATTGTCACTCTCTAAAACTGTGGTTGTCTTTATTCTTGGTGGTTTCTTTCTGCACATAGATGATCCTTCCAATATCCCCTTCCATCAATTACCTTTTTCCTACCCCTATTTCAGTCATTCACTTCCACATTGGTTTCATTACCATTAAGGGAAGCACATTCATAATCTCACTTTGCCTACCTGACTATGAGCATCATTTCAATTTATATATCTTTCTCTCCATATCTGCAATTTTCCCTATGCATAGAGCTGCAAGAATCTCCAAACATTTGCTGATATTTTTTGCCACTTTTAATTTTCTTTGTTCCCTCAGTTTCCTCACTCGTTTTCTTACCCAGATGAGTTTAGTTAGCTATGAAAATAATACTCTTTTATATACCCCACTCACTACTTTTTGCTCTATTGTACTTGCTTAGCTAAACTATATGCTAGCATCACATTTTGTGCTTACCCCAAACTGCACTTTGCCATTTAGCATAATTGGGAAGAACAACAACATCACCAACAAAAATTGACTTTAAATTTAAGATCCTAAATCCTAAGTGGGCCCTTACTACTGAAAGACAACCAGACTGTCTGATGGATTTCCATCTCCCACTCTACTGTGCAACCACTTCAGATATCCCCCCACAACTTCCAGAAATCCTTCACCCATCATTACTCTGAGCTGATAATTTATTTTTTACTACACTGGGAAAATTAAAATAATCAGTAAATATAAAATATAGGCTCTTACTGCAGTAGCCATTATTTTCCAATTTCCTGAAATAATTGTCCACATATACTGTTACAATAGATATTTTAATAGACACTCAAGACTTTTTTTTAATTCTTCCATTTGTACCACAGAGTCTATTCATTCTTTATCCACTTAGTATATTCACCTGGCAAAGCCAATTCTCTATTCTAATTCATCAAACATTTGCTATTTTGAATTGTCATAAGTTTATAAACATGATATTTCTTCAATATTAAAAGACCCCAACTTTTTGTGACTCCATTTATCCCATCAGATAGCTCTCCATTCCTTTAGAAAACAACAAGAAAACTTAAAAGTAGTACATATGCTCTTTCTTTTTTTCCCTTTTTTTTCAAGCCATAGTTTTAATCTGTATTCTTTCTAATGCCTCTTTTCACATTTGTTTTATTCTGCTCTAATCAGATTTTAGTCCACAACATTCCATTCAAAGACTCCATAGTGGTATATCCAATAACGTTGCTAGCAAAAGTTCTTAACTCTTTCCATTCACTTGACTTACAGGATTTTGCACTCTTCTGGCTTTCACAAGCTCTTATGGATAGAAATTTCCAGCCTCCTTATTTGGTTTCTACTTTTCTCTTCAAACCCTTTAATATTAAAATAATCCAAGTCTCAGCTCTAGGTCCTTTTATTAATGTTCTTCATTGTTGATCTCATCCGGTCTCGGGAATTTAAATTACTTTCATATGTTGACAACTACCACAATAACATACAAAGCTGAATTCTATATTTTCTTCCAAATTATTTCACTCACACTCTACAGTTTTCCATGTGTTGATCTATGAACCTTTCAGAAACACCTTCCAGAAAGGTAGACATGACCACTTAACTCTCCTCCACAAACCCAATTAGATAGAAAAGAAGTGAGTGAGGCAGACTACTTGAGGCATTGATAAATCCCCATAATGTTGAATAATTTGACTTGATTTCTTTTAAATAATCTTGGCAAAATTTAAGTATGTTTCTTTTTTTCACTGGCACTCAGTTGCGATGTAGACTATGAATTTTGCCTGCTGTGCCCCCTTTTGGGTTTTTGTACTGCAAGCCAGAGGGATTTGCTCACCTCCAAGGGGAAAATAGAGCCAAATTCCCCAGAATTCTCAGGAGAAAGCCATGCCTCCACAGAAGCCTCATTGGCTATCTCCAGATAAACAGGCTAGACTCCACCCCTACACTCCTAATCTTCAAATTGATACCAGATTAGGTGACTGTCACATTTTTATATAAGAATTATATCTGTCCCTTTTCAACAGAGAAGAGCAATTGCTGGAAAAAAGAAATATAAATATGACTGACTATAAGTGAAAATGAGATAGACTGGCACAATGGTGACAGCAATGAGGTCAAGCATCCCAATTCTCATAAAGGTGGCAGGGTACCAGACAAGCTTCCCTCTGTAGAACATCAAGTTCCAATGACTTGGAGTCAACCAGATGACAGCACATAGCTTGAACCTGCTTTTATAGCATTTATCACTAATCTGCTCACTTATTTTTTGGATTTCATGGCAACTACTTGAAAACAAAACTACAAAGGTCAAAAATTGAAAGAAATTTAATACTTAGATACATTCCGCTTAGCAAATTCATTAAGTAGCAAAACTCTTTTTTTTCTATTCTTTTTTTAACAATTATATTATTGGGGGCTCATACATCATTTTTCACAATACATAAATAAGCATACTGTGCCAAGCACCCTCACATGTCCACTGCTATTATTATTCTCCAATTGTCCACCTTTTCCCTTGAGCCCCTAGTATCAGCTTTTCCATCCCTGCTCCTGCTCTCTCCTCCCCACTAACCCTCAATACTTTATACATTATTGTTGTTCTGTCATATCTTACACTGCCCGACCTCTCCCCCAACCTACTCCTTTGATATCCGTCCTTTAAATAGGAGCTTATATGTATATCCTTGCAGTTGGTTCTGTCTCTCTACCCCACCTCCTCTCTACTCTTCCAGCATCTCCAATCTAACCATTGGCCTGAAGGGGCTCATCCATCTTGGGTTCCCCATATCTCCAGCTCCCCTCTATACTAGTGTACCTTCTCCAGTCCATCTGGATTTGTAAGGTAGAGTTGGGACCATGATGGTTGGGGGAAGGAAGGCTTCAGGAACTAGAGGAAACTTGTATGCATCATCAATGCCCGGCTGCACCTTGACTAGTCTGTCTCCTCCCCATGACTCCCCTGCAAAGGGATGACCAATTATCCACCAGTGAGCCTTAGGTCCCCATCTTGCTCTCCCCCTCACTCATAATGATGTGATTCTTGTTCTTTGTTGCTCGATATCTGCTCCCTTGGGCCCCTCTTGATCACGCATGCTGGTGTGCTTCTTCCATGTGGGCTTTGCTGTTTCTGCGCTAAATGGCGACTCAATTATTTTCAAGTCTTTGAGACTCCAGGCATTCAATCATTTGGTAGCTGGGCATCATAGTTTCTTCTACTCTGTTTGTCTCTGTATCCATTTGTCTTCAGTGCATAATGGGAGTCAATTGGTCCATTGATTTTGATTTTTGTTCTTTGATGCCTAATACCTGATTACTTCAGCACCTCATGAAAGCACAGGCAAGTGAGCTTCTTTTATGGTCGGTTTTGTTTCTCCTGAGCTAGATGTCTACTTGTTTATGCTCAAACCTTAAAGACCCCGGATGCTATATCTTTTCATAGCTGGGCACCATCAGCTTTCTTCACCACTCTTGCTCATGCTCCCACATGTCCTCAGTGTACACCTTGGGAATGTGTGCACACAGTGATATGTGTTTTGTTTTTTTCCCCCCGTTTGATGTCTATTGCCTGGACCTGTCACCACTTTCACCACTGTGTGGCCATGCTTGCTGTTGTGTTTCTTCTGTGTGGGTGTGGTCTCTTCTCAGGTAAATGGTCTATTGTTTATCTTCAGGCTTCCAAGACCCCAGATATATCCTTTGATGGTTGGCCCCATCAGCTTTCTTCACCACATTTGTTTATGCACCCATTTTACTTCAGTGATCGAGTTGGGTCAGTGAGCCTCAAGGAATACCAGATTCATAGAACAAAGTGTTCTTGCATTGAGGGAGCACCAGGGTGAAGGCCCAAGGTTCACTTGGTACCATAATATTTGGCCTATAGATATGTTCTTAAATTTATTCCCACCTTATAATAGATAGTTGTATCTATGTATGGACATACCTATGTTTAGACCTCTGCAAGTGCCCTTTGCCTTCTAGCTCTTCCTCTATTTCCTTCCATCTCCCTCCTGTCCTACCATCATGTTCCACCTTCATTGGCATTTCATTGTTTTCTCACAGATTCATTGTCCTTGTCTTACTCCGGACCAGGACTTCCACACCCTCCTTTCCATCAATTTCTGACTACTTGTTGCTCCCCCACCTCCATCTATGTGTTTGTCCACACCCTTTTCTCCTCCCCTCTCTTGTGCCCCCAGGAATCAGGGATATATTCTTTGAGCATCATGTGTCAGCATGGAGCTTAGACCAGCTCTCTTCCTCTTCCTCCCTTCTTGTCTTTGTCCCTGTGGGTGTGGGATGCTGGCCTCTCCCCCACCCTGTTCTCTGCAACACCCACTACTAGGGATAGAGTCCATCTGATTCTGGTTGTGTCCGGCTCTGTGGCTCTCTCTTTTCTTGCACCCTTCCATGCGTCCACATTGTCTTCATGGTTGGGTACTTCGTGGTAGGAACTACTTACCCACTCCGATTTCTGTGGAGACAAGACCAGTGCTCACCCCCTGGGTGGATTAGTGCCCTGTTCTGTTTGTAATCCTTTCACTTTTGAACTCCCTTTATCTCACCTCCACCCTCTCATCCTTTTCCCATTACTGTGTTGCATCCAACGTGTACCTCCCTGGGTTTGGTCCTCCCTCCTCCCCTTACCCTACCTCTTGGACCAACTGTTAGGGTATAGGTGTCTTCTCTCTCTCTCTCTTTTTAGGCATCACTGCCCTCTGGTGGTGGGAGTAGGAGACCCAGCCTTTGCTCCTGTGAGCTGGAATTGAACCTCCATCCCAGTGGGCCTTAGTCCCATGCACAATCACTATGCCACCAGGGCATTTTCTCTTTTATACTCACCATACTGTTTTCTACTTACCTCAGGGCCTCATGCTATACTTAACCTTTTGTGATAGACTGACTTTGCTTAGCATAATTTCCTCCAGTTCTTCCCACGCAGAGATGTATTTCATGTGCTCGTCTGAGCTTTTGAGTGAAAAACTCTTTTATTTTTCTGGAAAAAATGACTTGTGTTCTGGCCTCAAAATTACAAATCCAATGTCTTTATAGGCCCCATAGTTTCTTTAGATTTACAGTTTATAAGAAAAAATTTACTCCTGTTTGACCTTGTTTTTTAAACAGGCAGGCAATTGACTCAGGTGGCAAAAGGTATTTTTTATCTGTTGTTTAATATTTAATCTCACCTGAAGTCTAAAATCTCAGTTAGTAGAACATTTAATGTAATCTCAATATCTGCTAAAAAAAATTGTAGTATCCAAAGTAGAAACAAAACTCTCTCCCCAAACACCAAAAGCAACATAGAACTTTACCAAAAGACTTATAAAAGACCAGCTCCCCCAACATGATCACTGAAGTAAAATGCACGCACAAACAAATGTGGTGAAGAAAGCTAGAAGGTGCCCAGCCATCAAAGGATCTATCAAGTGTCTTGAAAGCCTGAAGATAAACATAAGACCATTTACCTGAGAAGAGACCACAGCCACACAGAAGCACAACAGCCAGTGTGGTCAGATGGTGGTGCAAGTGGTAAAAGGTCTAGACAATAGACATCAAATGGGCCGGAAAAAAAACAAAACAAAACAAACATATATCACTGTGTGCACATATCCCCAGTGTACCAATTGAGGACATGTAAGAGCATGAGCAAGGGTGGTGAAGAAAGCAGATGGGCCCAGCTATCAAAAGATAGAGCATCCGGGGTCTTAAAGGTTTGAGCATAAACAAGCAGCCATCTATCTCAGAAGCAACAAAACTCACCATAAAAGAAGATCACTTACCTGTGCAATCATGAGGTGCTGAAACAATCAGGTATCAAAGAACAAAAATCAAAATCAATGGACCAATTGACTCTGGATATCGCTGATGACAAATGGATACAAAGGCAAACAAAGTAGAAGAAACGATGGTACCCAGCTAACAAATGATTGAATGCCTGGAATCTCAAAGACTTGAAGATAATCGAATCACCATTCAGCGCAGAAACAGCAAAATCCACATGCAGGAAACACACCAGCATGCGTGATCAAGAGGGGCTGAAGGGAGCAGATATCAAGCACCAAAGAACAAGAATCACATCATTACAAAGGAGGGGGAGAGCAGTTTGGGGACCTAAGGCCCACTGGTGGGTAATTGGTCACCCCTTTACAGGGGAGTCAC
>PVJH01012392.1:0-64640 GCA_004026705.1 Nesogale talazaci
TAGCCCAACACATAACCAATCCTATAAACCACAAACAAGGGAGCACTAATGTACCTCATCCATGGAAGCAATTGTCATGCAATCAAACTATATATTGCACTGGGCAAGTCTGCTGCAAAAGATCTCTTTAAAGTGCTAAAAAGGGCAGATGTCACCTTGAAATCGAAGTTGTGTCTGAATGAAGTCATTGTATATTCCATCAAATCATATATATGTGAAAGTTGGATGATGAATAAAGATGATCAAAGAATTGTTGCTTTGAATTATGGTTGCAGAAGAATATGTAATATACCACAGACTGCCAGAAAAGTGAACCAATCTGCCTTGGAAGAAGCATATCCAGAATACACCTTAAAAACACGAAGGGTGAGGTTTCCTCTCACATATTTTGGGCCAAACAGGAGGGTGTAGTCCTCCCGTTTGCTTTATGAATGAAGCAAATCATCCATGCTTGGCAAAATAGAGGGTGAGTATAAACAAAGAACACCCTCAATGAAATAAGTAAATACAGTTGTTACAACCACGGGCTCAAACATGGGGAGGGTGGGAGGGTGGTAGAAACTGGTAGTGTTTCATTCTGTTGTACATTATTGGTCATTCTGAGTCAGATACAACAGGATGGCACTAATAACAGCAACCGTATGACAGCCATGCTCAATCATTTAAAATTTAGCTTTCAACTCAGTAAAAATTCATATTACCTTAGATAGCTAGAAAGGATCCCTGGTAGCATAGTGGTTATGTGCTCAGCTGCTAACCGCAAGGTTGGAAACCATCAGCTGCTGCTTGGGGATAAGATAGGGCTTTCCGCTCCTGTAAACAGTCTCAGAAACTCACAGAGGTAGTTCTACCCTGGGATATAAGTTTGCTATGAATCAGAATTGACTTGATGTCACTGAGTTTTGTTGGTATTGCTGTTAAATAGAATTATACTTTCCTTTAAATTTTGTGTAAGGGACTTACTTGTGTATAAGCTGAGTTTTTTAAAGCACATTTTTAATGCTGTTTTTGTGGTAAAATTAGCTTCTCGACTGATGTGCCGCTCATCTGATACTCTAGTATATGTGGTAAGAATTTGTAATTACAAAAAAAGAAAGATTTAGTAGCTATATCTCTTATTAGAATGGTGCCATGTATAAAAAACACACACATGAAAACTTTAATGATTTTAAATAGCCATCAATCATTTTAGCACAAGTCAATGGGTTGGCTGGGTGGTTGGCTGTGCTTGCTTCTGTGTCTGCAGTCAGCTGACAGATTGATGGGGACTGACTGGTCTCAGATGGCCTTGCTAGTATGACTTGGTTCTGCTCCTATAAAAACTAGCACAGGAGCAGCCTTTTCTAAGAATCATCACCTGCAGCAGCAGCTACCCAAGCCTGATTCCCATGAGCCTGACATTAGAGTGACCTTCAATCTCCAACCTGCCTCACTAATTCTGACACTAATGGTCACTCACTCCTTTAGCACTCTGTACTTGAAACTGGATTAGATAATTCATCACAGTACCCACACATATTTCCACAAAATTCTCACGATTATAGGGCTTATTAGGGGATTTAAGAGGTAAGAGTTTATCGCAAAAATGATCAAGATACTCTGCTTTTGGTCAACACAAACTCTTCTCAGTTTTGAGATAGGTGGGCTTCTCTTTGGTCCTCAGCTTCTCAGCCATATCACCCATTGACTTCTGCAATGTATGGACAATGTTGCAAAGTTCTTTTACTATTGCTGGTAAATGCCCATAATCCCTCAGTCCAAAGGTACCCAGAACTAAATCTGAGTGAGCAAACCTAGGACCCCAGTTCAGTGCCTAAAGGCACCCACTCTGAAAGCAAACATCCTGCCCCAAAGAGCACACCTGTACTTGCTTTGCAGGTTCAGAATCCCCTTGTCTTGTGCTTGGTATCTTGGTCATGCTGTTGTCATTCCTCTAATGTCAGTTCCCCTGGACCAGGACTTTCAATACTCGTGGACAGTCTCCTTGATAGTGGTGCAATCCCCCTTTCTGCTACTGAGAGAAATCCATTTATACTGACCCAGAAAGCAGAAGTCTCCAATCTCTATGTTAGAGTTTCCAATTTTTTTGTTTTTAAAATCATTTTATGAAGGGCTCTTATCACAATCAATACATACATCTATTGTATACAAAGCACATTTGTACATTTGCTGCCATCATCATTCTTAAGACATTTGTATTCTACCTAAGCCCTTGGTATTAGCTTCTCAAATTTCCCCTCTCTCCCTGCTCCCCTCTCCCTCATGAACCCTTTTTAATTTATAAATTATCATTATTTTGTCATATTGTACACTGTCTGATGTCTCCCTTTACTCATTTCCCTGTTGTCTCTACCCCAGGAAGGAGGTTATATGTAGGTCCTTGTAACCGGTCCCCCTTTTCTACTCCACCTTTCCTCCACCCTCAGGGTATCACCACTCTGACCACTGGTCCCGAAGGGATCATCTTTCCTGAATTCCCCATGTTTCTGCCTTCGGTGTACATTCCCTGGTCTAACTGGATTTGTAAGGTCGAATTGGGATCATGATAGTGGGTGAGAGGAAGCATTGAAGAACTAGAAGAAAGTTGCATATTTCATTATTGCTACACTGTACCTTGATTGGCTCATCTCCTTCCTGTGACCCTTCTGTATAGGATGTCACTTTACCTATAGATGGGCTTTGGGTTCTCAATCTGTTCTCCCCTCATTTATAATGATATAACTTTTAGTTCTTTGATGCCTGATGCCTGATACCTGATCCCTTCAACACCTCATTGTCACATAGTCTGGTGTGCTTGTTCCATGTGGGCTTTGTTGCTTCTGAGCGAGATGACTGCTTGTTTATCTTCAAGCTTTTAAGATCCCAGACACTTTATCTTTTGATAGCCAGGCACCATCAACTTTCTACCCTACATTTGCTTATGCACACATTTGTCTTGAACAATCATATCAGGAAGGTAGGTGCGCAATGATATGATTTTTAGTTCTTTAGTACCTGACCACTGATCCTCCTGATACCTTGTTGTCACATAAGCTGGTGTACTTCTTCCATGTGGGCTTTGTTGCTTCTGAGCTATATGGTCACTTGTTTACTTTCAACCCTTTAAGGTTCCAGACACTATATCTTTTGGCCTGGCACCAACAGCTTTCTTCATCACTTTTGCTTAAGTACACATTTGTCTTCAGTGATCGAGTCAGGAAGGTGAGCATCATGGAATGCCAATTTAATAGAACAAAGTGTTCTTGCATTGAGGAAGTACTTGAGTGGAGCCCCAATGTTAATCTGCTGCTTTAATACTAACCCTATAAGTATATGCGTGTAGTACTATTTCCCCATTATCATATATAAATATATTTACCGATGTACATGCCTGTATTTGGACATCTATAAATACTCTTTGCCTCCCAGTTCTTTCCTCTATTTCCTTTTACTTTCCTCTTGTCCCACTATCATGCTCAGCCTTCATTTGTGTTTCAGTAATTTCTCTTTGTTATATTACCCTTGCTCAATTCCTACCAGGCCTCTCACACCCACCTTGTCACTAATTTTGGATCACTTGCTGTTCTCTTACCCCTGGGTTTGTCAACACCACCTCCTTTCCCCCACCTCCCCATCTCCCATGTCTTCTGGAACAATCAGTCCCATTGTTTTATCCTCCAAACTGTTCATCCAGCGCATCTTATCTAGATAGACTTGCAGAAATAATAATATGTACAAAAATATAAGACATCATAAGATGAAGCGACCAAAGAAATCAAAATGATGACAACACAAAAACCAAATGTCCATAAATATATATAACTAAGTTAAAAATATTTATAAAATAAAACCTGTAATTACTTCAAGATCTGTTCGATGATCACCAGGAGTGTCTCCAGGTTGAGTCCGATGGGGTTCCACACCCTGACCCCAAAGGATATCTTTGGCACGTCCTCGGGAACTCCATGCTTTGTTCTTACTGCTGCTCTGCTGCACAACCTTGGTGTTTTGCCTTGATGTGTAGGGATCAGACCGAGGTTCCCAGTTTTATAATCAAAATGAACTCTATTAACCACCACTTCCAACTGAGTTTTAATTGTATCCATGTCTTCCTGCCCCTGGCCAACTTCTCCAACCCAGACCCAAGAGGAAAATTTCAGTTGATGGAAGGTGCAAAGAGGACAGCTAGGAGAGTCATATCAAACAACTCACTACAGCATCACAGAGCCCCTCAGCCCCTCGACTACTCCCGAGGATTGGTTACTTTGGGGTGATGGAGTGAAAGAGCATCTGCTCGCAATGTGCAAGACTGCGGGCCAGACGCTGACACCATCACTTCTACCACAACCTTACCCAGTGCAAGTCACAAAGCTACCCCTAGTCAAAGGGAAATGGAACGAATGTGCTTCAGGACCAAAGTAGTGACTAGAAGGAGGGTATTCACTGGGCCCTTTTTGAAATAGATCTACTACCATCACTGCTTCAAAAGTGGCTTCTGGGGGATTTAAACACCTCATAATATCACTTACGTACAGGGAAGTAGATTGATTGATTCAGGTTATTTGAAAACCTATGTTGAATGTTTTAAATCACTGAAAATATATTATTATCTATTTTCCCTTCTTGAACCATGCTTAAGAAAACTGTTTTATAATTTAATGAGTGTAGGTCATAAGACCTCCTGCTCCCCTAAAGCTAAAACTTTACAGAGATGAGAAATCTCAAAAAGTATATTTGAACACAAATCTTTCTATTGGACGAGCAGAGAGTTTTCTCTTGGATTTTTTCTTTTTCACTATAGTTTTTAGCCTGGAAAACAAGACAAGACAAAACAAAAGGCTGTCAGGAAACTGAATCACAAATCACTTGCTCCCCACATTCTGCCAGATGGTCCCCCTGCAGGCATATGATGCTTATTGTTTGGCCACCTGAGCTGTAGGCCTCAAAATCTTCCACCAGGAAAGGATATCAAATATGTTTCAGTTCTTTGGTTGGCAGCACCATGTAGTCAATGCATGAGAATGCTTTGGTTGCAAGTAACAGAAACCAACTCGAGTAGCATTAAAAACAAATGAGAAGGGCCCACGTGACTTCACAGAGTCCATGCACAGCAATGCAGCTGAACTTCAGAAGAAAAACAGCAGCAGCAAGCCCACCTGCCCTTTCTCTCAGCTTTGTCTACTTATTTTTCTCTGAAAATTAGCTGATTTTCTTTTTAAAAAAACATAGTGATGAAATATATGATGGAAAATGAGTAACCCATTGTTTCTGTGTGTGTTTTTTTTTCAGCCCAGACTACCTGGATCATCCTTTGTGCTGGGGGAAAAAATAGGGCAAACCAGTTTCAACCCGTAGTACCCACATGTGGGTCAGCATTTTCAATGACTGATTTTATATAGAAGTTGATTGCCAGCCCTGTCTTTTGAGGTGCCTCTGGGTGGACTTGAACCATTGGATTATGAAACCAAGCATGTTCAGTGTTTGCACCTCCTAGGACTCCCCATTAGTCATTAAAAATCCACCGCCATGGAATCAATGCCAACTCATACTGACTCTATAGGACAGAATAGAACTGCCACATAGGCTTTAATGCTACTCAAGTTTTTAATGCTACTCATGTTTTTAATGCTACTCAAGTTGGTTTCTGTTACTTGCAACCAAAGTATTCTCATGCATTGACTACATGGTGCTGCCAACCAAAGAACGGAAACATAGAATTCACCACATAGGTGGTGAATGCATACGGAAATAGTCTGACTCATTTTTCTTGTGGTGGCTGGTGGGTTTGAACCACCAAACTTTAGGTCCACAAGCTGTTGCTTAATCCACTGTTCTAGCAGAGTTCCTCTACTGAAACTCAACTTACTGCCTTCGAGTCCATTCCAACTCATGGTGATCCTATAGGGCAGAGTAGAACTGCCTCTGTGGATTTCCAAGACTGTCAATCTTCATAGGAGCTAGCAGCCTCATCTTTCTCCTGTAAAGCAGCTGGTGGGTTCAAACTATTAACCTTGTGGTCAAGCTCACTACCATGGAGTGGATTCTGCTCCTAACAAGTCTATTAGGGAGAAGCAAATCAAGGTGATGGGTTTCTTAGTTGCTGTCATAGCAGCAGACCCTGAGTCAAGGTTTCAGTAGATGTGACTTACTTGAGGAGTGATCCAGCCCTAGGAAATACCAATATATGAGGGGGTTCCCCTCTGCTCATCAGAACTTACATAGTAATCATTTTTCCCACTAGGTAAGCATCAGCAACTCACTCTGATTTAGTGCACCCAATGGGGTCATCTGGGAAAGATCTCTCTGGTCACAGTGAGTTGAGGGTGTTTCATTTCTCAGCAATGCCAGTGTATCATTTAGAAGGCTCATGGACAGTGATATTCTGCTTCAGGCCTTGGATAAGCAACGGGCAGGCACTGAGATGATTACCATCATCAGCAAAGGGAGTGGGTGTTAAAAATAGGGAAGGGCCAAGTACACAGTGATAGATCTCACCTAATTTTTAAAGGGCTCACTTGAGCAGAACAGAAATTTTCAAAGGATAGCATGAGATAAAAAAAGTATCATTATGAAATGTGAAGCTATATGAATGATAGAACTGAAACCAAGAACATACATAGCATATCTTAAACTGAAAGACTGGAAGAAAAACATCAAGACTTGAGTTTCAGTATTGAAGAATTCCAGGGACAAAATATTGAACAAGACAGGAAATATCAAAAGAAAATGCATCAAAGTAGAGAGTCTCACTGTAACAAAAGAATTGGTCAACTTTTGACTATTTCAAGAGATAGAATATGATTAAGATTCAGTGGTACTTAAGGAAGTAGTTTAAACTACACTGAAGGTATTTGAGGAAAACAAGACTCTGAATATTAATAGAAAAGTTTCAACAAGCTAGTATCACACTTGTGTATGCCAAGAAATTTGAAAGCAGCTACCAGACCAATTGACTGGAAGAAATCCAGATCCGTGCCTATTCCAAAGAAAGGTGACCCAACAGAACACAGAAGTAATCAAACAGACCATTAATATCACATGAAAGTAAATTTTTGCATAAGGTAATTTTTAAATGGCTGCAGAATGACAGCCACAGTGAGTCACCAGAAACTGCAGCTGGTTTGGAAGAGGATATTGCAGGAGGGTATCATTGATGACATTACACAGATCTTGGCGAACGCCAGGAATATCAGAAGGATGTTTATATCTGTTTTATTAAATGTGTGAGAACATTGGACTGTGTGCCCTCTTCTAAGATTGGATAATTGGTGTGACTGCTCAGAGTGGGGTCTGAGTCTGAGTGACACTCATCACTTTCACTTTTTTCAGCAAGAGACCATTGGAGACTTTTTCATGAAAAAATGCCAAAAGAAACCTGCATTTTGTAAGGTTACTTTGGCAAATTATATAAATTGGGTTGTTAGAGGAAAAAGTGTAAAGGCAAGGGGTCCAGTTACAAAGTTACTATCAGCAGTCAAGAGTGGAGTCCTAGGGCAGAGGTATCAGCAAAGCAGTGAGTGAGGAGAACACATTTGAGAGGCCTTTCAGAATTGCAGAGGCAATGGTTGGGCTGTGGAAGTGGAAGAAAAACAAACGGGTCAGAGGTGCCTCTGAAATACATCATTACATCAATATGGAGAGGGCCAAAGCTCTTTCCAAAGGAACTTTCCAGGGGGCATAAGCAGAGAGGCAAGTCTAAGAAAGATAATTTTCTCTTTGGTAGCATTAAAATTCAGGACACCTATATTTCTACCTCTGTATATGTAAATATATTACTATATAATGATAGGGATAGAGGTCTTTGTACATATATTTATGTGTTAAGTATTAAGGTAGCAGATGGACCTCTACTCAAGTCCTCCCTCAACACAAAAACACTTTGTTCTAATAACCTGGCGTTCTGTAATGCTCACCTTTCTGATGCTTTGTATAGAATATGCAACAGGTTCTCACACGTGTTTGCACTTTGAAATGAACTCCATTCCCATCAGTGCTTAAAAGACATGTAATGAAAGGAAACTAGAAAGAGGAAGGAAACACCAAAGTCAAAGCATACTCAGAGGGAGAGGAAGAGGTCAAGCATACCTAGGGCTGCAGGATAGAAAGGGACAGGACAGGAAGACCGGACTGGTGGAGTGGGACAGGGATCTTTGCTGACCTCTTTTCAGGAGGGGCCATGTATAAGCCCGATGACAGGGACATACTCATTGTCAATACTCACAGCGACCCCATATGTCAGAGTAAAACCTTCCAGATTTCCCAGGCTGCCATCACGTCCAGGTACAGCAGCAGGTTTGAATTCTGCAGAGTCGTTGGTGGGTTCCAAACACCAACCTTTGAGTTAGCAACCAACCCCACAACTGCTGTACTCCCAGAGCTCTGTGACATGCTCTTCTGTGAGGGCCAATCCTTCAACTCATGCTTTTCCTTGACCTACACAGCCTTGCTAACAAAATCTTGCTTACAACAACCTGATGAAAGAAAGGTGAGGTGAAATTTCTTTGAGCTTGAGCTTCTGGGGGAAAACACAACATAAACTTTGAGACCTTCAGTTGTAACACCACATGTTCCTGTCCAGTGATGTGGTCATGGTAAGTGGCCTCCATGCACCTCGGTGACTCCTGTGTAACACAGCGATCATCGCACTTGTCTCTACAGGTGTACTAAGGGTTCAATGCAGTATGGAGCCATACAAAAGAAGCATGCAGTAGAACCTTTGGGATGTAAAATCCTTTTCATTTCCTCTCATGATTCCTATTCAACAGCAGCCCTGAGAGCCTTATAGAGTGGAATCACTCCATAGGGTTTTCTTGGCTGGAATCTTTAGGAAGCAAATAGTCAAACCTTTCTTTTGTGGAGCTGAGTGGGTTTGAACTGCCAATCTCTAAGTTAGTAGTAAAGCATGAATGACATGAATCACTGATAGACTGCAATCTACAGACCCAAATGAGACCAAATCTACTGCCTCTGAGTTCATTCAGACTCACAGGGAACCTATACAAGGATTGGGAGGCAGGAAATCTTGACAGGAGAAGACACCCTCATCTGTCCTCCTCCCCAAGGCTGGTGGGTTTGCAGATTAATAGTCTAAAAATTCCCCGACAGTGACAGTGACACCAGGGTTTCTCCCAACCACAGCGGGCTGGGCACAAATGAGCTGACAACGGTGATAGTCCAAAAAAGAAAGCAGTAAACCTCAAAGGAGTTCAAAGATTTGGTCTGCACATTTCTGAAAAGAAAGGTTTTCCCTCATGTAAGCTGTGTTTCGCCTGGGAGATTTGAGCAGCGTCTGTCTCAAGATACTGCTTTTCTCTTTGAGGGAGAGAGAGAGAAGGAGATGGGGAGGGAAAGGAGGAGGAAAAGAGGAGGAGGGAGAGGGGAGATGAAGAGAGGAGGGGAGGAGGGAAAAGGGAGAGGGGAAAGGGAGAGGGGGAGGGATAAAAAAATGAATACAAATATGGCCACACTCCATTTTTCTAATCACTTATTCGTGTTTCAAAGGTACAATCTTTTTTTCCCTAATAATATAAGCCTTCATTAAACAAAAATGTCAAAATGCAAAACTAGAGGGTTTTTTTGACATATCCCTCTATACCTATACATTTCTGAAGGTGGTGTTTTCTCTCTCTTTTTTTAATCCTGGGGGCTCATGCAAATTTTATCACAATCCATACATAAGTCCATCGTGTGTCAAGTACATCTGTACATCTGCTGCCCTCATCATTCTCATAACATTTGCTTTCTATCTAAGCCCTTGGCATCAGCTTCTCATTTTCCCCTCCCTTCCCACATGAACCCTTGATAATTTATAAATTATTATTCCTTTGTCATATCTTACACTCCCTTCACCCACTTCCCTGTTGTCCATACCCCAGGTGGATGTTATATATAGATCTTTATAATCAGTTCCCCCTTTCTACCCCACCTTCCCTCCCTGTATTATCACTCTCATCACTGGTACTGAAGGGATCATCTGTCCTGGATTTCCTATGTTTCTGGCTCCTATCTGTGCCAGTGTATATCCTCTGGTCTAGCTGGATTTGTAAAGTAGAATTGGGATCATGATAGTGGGAAGGAGGAAGTATTGAAAAAATAGAAGAAAGTTGTATATTTCATCATTGCTACACTACACACTAACTACTTTGTCTCCTCCCTGTGACTCCTCTGTAAGGAGAAGTCCCTTACCTACAGATAGACTTTGGGTCCCCAGTCTGTACTCCCCCTTATTCACACTAATAAAATTTTTAGTTCCTTGATGCCTGGTACCTGATACCTTTGACATCTCATGGTCACATAGACTGGTGTGGTTCTTCCAGGTGGGCTTTGTTGCTTCAGAGCTAGATGCAAAGGTGCAATCTTGAAGTCTCAGATTACTACTAAAGGTCTTTAATTTCCCTTTTGAGCATTCGTTCCGGGGTCATCATTAAAAGAGAATCTGAAAACAGCCATCATCGGAGAGGTTTGCATTTCTCCACTTCTGACCACATGGGTCTGTGTTCCAGTGGCTTTCCTTCCAGTCTCCTTCATAGGCAAGATGGAAGGCAGGCCAATCAAAGTCACCAGGAGGAGCCCCAAGGGGCCCAATTTGCCTACTTGTAATATTAGTACTCAAAGTGAATTTTATTTTTTCCAAACACCTCACACATGTTCACTAATTAATCCTTGTAACACTCTGGGAAGTATGTACTATTATTTACCTCATGGTGACTCTTCAGTAGGCCTTTCAATGGGCACAAAGAAGCGTCAACTGAATCTGAAACCCAACTGAATATGGTTGTAACTGTCACTAGCTATTCTCCAGGAATCCTGCCGCCAACAAAGATATTGCACTGTCAGCTCCAGTAGCTGTCACACAAGCATCAGGTGAAGTCACGGGGTGCCAGATACCCACTGTTTTCAGGAAACATTTAAGACGGCAATTCTGAAGGAACTTGGGGGTCCTCTAAATGGACACTGTCTTCGAAAATTAAGAGGGTGCAAGAATTTCTCCATCTACAAGGCCTTGAGCATTCTCCCTCCTGTGCCTAGGGCAGGGGGTGTGGGCTGCAGTGCCTTTCACATTGGAGCTGGACAAGACTTGGTTGAGCTTGCATAGTGGGCTCTTGAAAATGCACAGGAGGTGAAGATGGCTTCCTGGGGAATGGGAGCCAGGCTGCCATGGGCATCTCAGTCTGGGTATCAAGCTAGGCGTATCTTCCTGTCCCTGGGAGCCTCACAAGATTCCCCAGGTTACCAGCGGGCAGTATTAATGGTCAAGGAAGGCGGGAAGCCCACACAGAGCACTTCTGGTCTCACCTGCCTCCTCCAATGCTGCTCCTCAAATGCCAGATTCTCCTACTTTCCTGTTTAGTCGTGAGCGAGAAAGTGGAACACTTGGTGGGCTGGCTGGTAAGAATGAGTAATTTGAGATCAGAATTTTAAAAATTCACTCTTTCCTGGTCCACTGCCATTGTCTCCTCCCCCCTTTCCCTTCTCCTCACAGAAGGACTCTTGCTCTTATTTAGACCCCGGGGACAAAGCCACAGTCTCCTGATGCTGGAAATAAACAAAAAACTGAAGAGATCTGTCCCCTTCCAGACAAAGTTAAGCTAAAAATGATGAAAAGTAGTCTACCTCCCCTCTATAGCCAGGTAAATGTGTCATTCTCCCACACAGTGACCCCACAGGACAGAGCAAAATTGGCTTAGGGGGACTTTATAGACGGTAATCTTTATCAACTGCTGGGTGGCCTCCAAATACCTCCATGAGCCACTGTACTTTGCCACTAGAGCAGTGGTTCTCAACTTTCCTATTGCCACAACCCTTTAATACAGTTCCTCATGTTGTAGTGACCCTCTAACCATAAAACTATTTTCATTGCTACTTCATAACTGTCATTTTGCTACTACTATGAATCGAGGAACCCCTGTGAAGGATTCAAGCAACTTCCAAAGGGGTCACGACCCACAGGTTGAGAATCCCTGCATTAGAGCTTCTTAATACCTCTACCCTAAAGAATAATATTCAGGTTTTTATTTTTTAATGAGAAGACTCACTGACAAGGTAAGTTTTCTAAGATGTCTTCCATGGGGGGGGGGGGGGGGGGGGACAAAAAACGATGACAATAACATGTAAATTGCCATGCATTTATGTTTTCCCAACGGTGGTGCAGTGGTTACTCAGTGGGTTGGGCTGCAGACTGCATGGTCGGCACTTTGAAACCACCAGCAGCTCTGTGGGAGAAAGATGGGCCTTTCTACTCCGTCCACAGCGACAGTCTCAGAAATTCACAGGGGTTCCTGTGGGTCAGCCGTAGCAACTGGATGGAAGTGAGAGAAGCGTGTATTTTCCAAATCCTACAGACAAAACGACCTAGGTGTGCGGATAGGGCTTTATGTGTGTGCACGTGTAGAGTCGAATGTGACGGGAAGATGGGGGCCCGGGGGCTGATGGTCCTGAGAAGGGAGCCCTGGAAGTGTCCTGGGCTGCGCACCAGCTGCTCCGGCAAAGCAAGAGGCTTTCTGCTCTGCCGAGAGTTCCAGTCTGGGAAAGCCACAGGGCAGTTTGCCTCCGCGTTGTAGGGTCGCTATGATTCAGAATCGATTCATGGCAGTTACATTGGGTTAAGAGGACTTGTCTTCCTTTTTCTAGATGCATGTTTACTTCCTGTGCTGTCTTGAGGGCTTTTTCCCCTCCCTTATTTTTAGTGTGAATCAGATGAAGATTGTCAGCTTTGCAGTCAACAATTCAGTGAAAGCATCTGATGGACGGTAATCTGCTCCACGTGCTTCAGCGCTCCCCGCCTCCCTCTGGGGCCGTTCACCATTCATCTTCCTTCTCAACCCTTCGGAATGGTGGGGAAATACTTGGGGAAATGCTGCCCTTTTGAACTCCAGTGGTTGATTTTCTTTTCTATTATAGTGTTGATCTGCAAGGTTCTTGTTTTTAATCATTTCATTGGGAGCTCTTTACAGCTCTTACCACAATCCATTCATCCATCCATCCATTGTGCCAGGCACATTTATATATTTGTTGTCTTCATCCTTCTCAAAACATTTGCTTTACTGGAGCCCTTGGTATCAACTCCTCATTTTTTCTATGGCTGATTATCTTTTTTTGGGGGGGTGGGGTGGGCATCACTGCCTCTGGTGGTCGTGGGCGCTACCCAGTGCTGCTCCTGAAAGCCGTCGCTGGATTTGAACTGCCAAGCCTGCAGGCCGCAGTCCCGCACTCAACCACTTCTGCCACCAGGGCTCAGCCTGGCTGATTATCGTAAGGTGTGTGTACCTCACGAGCGTTAATGTTTCCCTGTGGGACTGTTAACGTGTTGAGAGTTTATGACTCTGAGCTTTTCTTCCTCAGGGAGAAGCTAGCAAGTTTCTCCTGAGTGGGTTCTGCCATTACTACAGAGGGGGCCACATGCACAAGATATTAAGAGAACACAGTAAATGTAGCAAAGATTTAATAAACAAAGTATGTGTCAATCACAAAGAGGGTTCTTCATGATTTGAGGAAGCTGGTAATGTCTAGGGGTATGGCACTGGATTTTGTAGGACCTGGGTAGCAGAACCTTAGTGGTTCGCTCCCAAGCCCTTCCTGACATCCCATTGGCCCTTATTCTTTCCACCCCATTGATCCTAATTGCAGCATAATAGTTGGTTTCATAATCCACGGTTTGTGCACCTCCTTATCATGTAAGTCAGTGATAGTCAATAACCTATCTGAATATGGCCTCTGGCTTGGACAATGCCAGGCAATTTGGGATGAGTCATCCAAATGTCTAGTTGTCCGTGACATGACCAATGAGATAATTAGGCTGGTCATTCTGACCTCATCAGTCATTCGGGCCTCTGGCTGACCTTGATCTAGACCTGTCTGTTATTTGGCTGAAAATTGAGATATAGAGGTGAGAACAATTTCAGACCTAAAGGGTGACCAAAGGCCGTAGACTTGGGGGTTTCATATAATAAAAATAAATCATCAAAAAATCCATCAAATAATTTCCCTAATGAAATACAAATCAAAACCACAGTGAGAGATCACTTTGTATTTACTAGGATGATTATTACCAAACAAACAAATCAAATATGGAAAATAAGAATTGGAGGACAATTGTGGAGAAACTGGAATCCTCATCCATGACCTGTGGGTTGATAAACTGGCACAACTGCTATGGAAAAGAATGTGGTCTTTCCTCAACAATGTTAAGCTAAGGATGGACCAGCAATTCCACACCCTCCTATATTCCCAAATAACTTGAAGGCAAGAACTCAAGCAGATGTACATCAATGTTCAATGTAGCCAAAAAGTGGAAATTACCTATGTGCATATAAATAAATAGAATGGACAAAATGCGGCATAGCATTTTGATCGAGTCTTAGCCCACCAAGAAAAGCAATGGAGCTCTGCTACCTGCTATGACATGGATGAACCCTGAAAGCATAACATCAAGAGAAAAAAGACAAACAAAAAAGAACAGATATGGATCATCTCACCTGTATAAAATGTATGGACTACAAATGCATACAAATACTAAGTATACTGGTGATTACTAGGGGACCAGCGGGCATAGAACTACCCCCATAGGGTTTCCAAGGCTGAAATCTTCATAGGAGAGAAGATCTTGTCTTTCTCAAGCAGCAGAGCTGGTGGGCTCAAACTGCCAACTTTGTGATTAGCAGCCCAATGTGAGAAACACATGAAGCCACCAGGCCTCCTTACTATACCGATAGAGTTCTTTAAGAGAAGCGGAGTGGGGTGGGAAATCTCTTGAGAGATTTCCTGGGATTCAGGACACTGTTCAAAAGGTGCACAGGACGTGCAGTGGTTAGAACACTCATTTACAAAGTCGAGTGGTGGAGCCTCCCAACTGATGCATGAGCGAAAGGTGCTACCGGCTGCTTAGGTGAAGGTCACAGCCTTGGAAATCTTACAGGCTAGTTCTACTCCATGCAAGAACTTGCTGGGTGTTGGAATATATTTGACAGCTAGGGGTTATGACATGGCTCAGTGAGGTTGCCCATTGAAGTGGTTCCCCAGGTTAGATATTCCAGTAAGCCTCAACAAAGGCTGACTTCAAGGCACTTCCAGCATCCAGGTGCTATGCTCACTGAGTGTGGGCTCTTGCAAGAAAAAAAGAATGAAGCACTTGCTCTTTTGTGAAAAATGAGGGCAAAATATTACTTTCCCTGTAAAATTTGTGATCGTGAATGGTTTTGAGGACTGTTGGTTCTCCCGGCTATGTGTTTTGGGATCTACTTTAGCAAGGGGCAAGGTGCCTTGGTACCATGTGAATTGCTCCTATGGTTTCTTGTTTTCTGTCCTAAAGGGACAGGAAGAACTCCTACTGGTGCAGTGGTTAAGCATCCAGCTGCTAACGCAAATGTTGGTGGTTCAGATTCCACAGTGCCTCTGGGCTAGAAATGGCAATCTCTATCCAGAAAGGAGACCGTCTTGGAAACCTGATGGGGAAGTTATGAGTGGGAATTCACTGAATGGCACTCAGCAACCATGGCCACCACAGTAGGAACTGTGGCACAGGGAATCTCTTGGAGATTCAGGCTCAGAGGCAAATGGCACCTCTTTCTTCTTCCCTTGCCATGTGAGATCTTCCATTCTATCAGCCTTTCTTCTACTCCTGCAGCAAGCCAACCTCTTTTGAGTCTTTCTTCCTCCTCCTGTCTGTGCATGACTCCGAAGAATGTCCTGCTCTTTCAGACACTCATTTGCACAAATCAACTTCAGGCAGGCAGGTGTCTCTTTGTTCTATTCAAGAGTACCAGGCCTCCTGCCTGGAAGAGTCGACCCTCAGCATATACTTGCTGATGCGCTGCTTTGGACTGAGCTTCATTTTCAGGAGATAATGGAAAGAGTGAAAGTCAACAAAGTGATGTTTCGCAGGGAACCTACCTCATAAAATCTCTTTTGAAAAGGGGCTTTATGTACGGTTGTCTGCCATGTTTAATAGCCAATGGAAGGGGAACACCTACCTCTAGATGGTTCATCTATTGCATAGGCATTGCTCACTTCCTCTTCAGAGACAGGTCTGGTCTCTCCAGTGGTGGACTCTGTCCCATTCTCCCAAATGGGTGAAGGTGCAGGCTCTCACAGCAACCCCAGAATCTCTAGGTTACATTGCTTTCATCCCGGTAGCATCTTTTCAATAATTTTCTTCTCAGGTTTGAAGACCAGTCTGTTATTTTGGTCATAGGAATGTCACTTGATGTACTCAGCCATGCACAATTGCTATTCAGCTCTACAGCTGTCTGCTGAAAGGAGTTTCTTAAAACCACTAAGACCTTGTAAGAAAAAGAATTTTTCTTCATAACAGAGTATTCAACATTCTCTGTGTGTCTCGTTAAAACCTGACATACCATCTAAAGAAGAGCATTAGGATAGTGACCAAATGAAGCTAAGGGAAAATGTTTGAGCACAGCCTTCATTAAAATGATGGTGCTACTGACCTCTTCCTGCGGGGCATGTACGAGCCCCTCAAGGATCCCCAGAATGAACGTGTTCAGTGATGCATGGCTCTGCCACCCAGAATTCACCATTGAAACACACGTGCCCATATGGTTAAATTTGACAAATGGTTTCCTGGAAGTAGGAAGGATTTTACCTTGGGCAAATAGCCCCTAACCATCCTTCCTTTGAGTTGTTGCGAGACTATGAAGTCCATGAGGGAACAGTAGTCATCGATGAATGCTTGAGAGAAAGAAGCAACACGCATTCAGCCCCACTGGGACTCTGTAGTTAAGGCAGATGGAAGCTGTAATGACTGCCTGTTAGAACGACCCAGACTCTTTCAAAAACAAGCCAACCAAGCTAACAACATCAGAGTCTCTGTGAGGAAGCCTGGTATTAGCAGGTTTTGGAAGCTTCTTGAATGTGTAGTTAAGGCTAGAGGCTGTGCTGTGCTGAGTAACTCTCATGGGACGGGGAGTGCTTTTCATAGCCTGTAGGCACTGTCCTCAAAACTGCTGTTCCTGGTGACATGTGCACCTCAGTAGGATCATGGTCATCAGAAATAAGAAAAGATGAGGAGTCACAAGTAATGTGATTTATTCCTTCACAATTATGTAAACTAAACCAGACCCGGTGCCAGGTCTTATATATAAGGTTGTTCATTGCAACTAGTTTTTATGTTAACAGTGTTCCCATAGGTGGTCAATTAAGAAAATACAGAGCTGGCAGAACAGTGTTCTTGTTGTAGGAATCTGGAATTCATCACATTGAATTCTTGAAACTGACGTTCTGGACACAGCCAACTAGATAATTTGTGGGACACAGCAAAATGAAAATGTGGGGTTCCATGCTCAAGAAACTGGTAGTACTTGAAGCTAGTAACAGCAGAGCAAGAAGCCAACACAGGGCTCTTTTAAGGGGTTCTGGCAGGGTGGGGGTGTCCTGAGTGACTGCACAGGATCCCTACTCTGATTCTAGGGGCAGGCCGGCGGGCAGGCACTCAATAACAGCAAAGGAGAGCAAGTGAATGACAGAGCATGCGAGAGGATGCTAAGTTCTATGGAAGGAAAACAAGTTGAAGCAAGAAGGAGACAGTCACCTTGCAAATTTAAAGAGGATAAGCAGGGTAGGTGTGGATGGAGAAAGGCGCTTTGAGCAAAGTCTTGAGGGCAGCGAGGGAGTTGTCACAAAGATACGTGGTGAGGGGGAAATTGTAGGTGGGAGGACTCGCTAGAACAAGGGCCCCGAGACTGGGAGTGGGCCTGGTGGCGGACCAAGCCCAACTGGTAAGCTGCCCAGAGGGATAGGAGGCTGGATCATGCAAGGCCATGTAGCTTATTGTAAAGATTTCAACTTGACCTTTTACAACTCTTCTATCTCTGTAAGACAGTCTGTAGGAAGACATGGAAAGTCAGTGAGAAGAGCAAGAGCACTGCTGTAGGAATCCAGGGAGAGGGAGTGCAAGAAAAACAAATATGTAAAAAATATGTAATCTCCTCGCATGGGAAAAATACCTTCGATTGGTCGTCAATGTCTTCAGTTGGAGACAGGGACGCCAGTGTGCAGTATCGCACTGATGGAACATAATGTTTTCCTCTAGCCCTTTAATGCTTCCTCCTACCTCACCCCCCATCATGATCCCGATTCTACCTTACAAATCTGGCTAGACCAGAGCATGTACACAGGTACAGATGGGAGCTGAAAACGCAGGGAATCCAGGACAGATAAACCCCTCTGGACCGATATTGAGAGTAACCATATGAGGAGGAGATGAGTAATGTGGGGGGAGAAAAGGGCACCAATCACAATGATCTACCAATAACCCTTTCCCAGGGGGGTGGACAACACAAAAGTGGGTGAAGGGAGACATCGGTCAGTGCAAGACTTGGAAAAAATAATACTTTCTAAATTATCAATGGCTCACTAGAGGGGAGGGAGAAAATGAAGGGCTGATAAAAAGGGCTCAAGTAGAAAGAAAATGACAGCAACAAATGTACAAATGTGCTTGACACAATCTATGTATGCTTGTATGTATGTATGTTACATGAGCCCCCAATAAAATGTTATTAAAAAAAAGAGCAGTCCACAATGCAGAAGCAAACTTCCATAATTTTCTTCTGCAGAGTGGCTGATGGACTTGAACCACTGACCTTCTGACCAATAGCTGAGCTCTGGAACCACACCAGCAGTAGCACTCCTGAATTAGTTAACACTTTCACTAATTATGATCCTAGAATTCTATGCCTCTGCTTGGTATCTGTGATTTATTTTCTTCACCAAGCTTGAAACTCTTAAAACTAGGACTTTGTCTGTCTAGGCCTACCCTAGAAATTGCCCTTTAATAGGTATTTTAAAGAATAATTGAGTCACAAACCTTACCTATTATAGGCGAAGGAAATAACTGTCTTTCTGAGCTGTAGTTTTGATTTCAACTCTATGATCCAATGAGATTAGAGAATTGGTTACCAAGGATACAGTTGCATAAAAGGTCAATATTTATTGGTGGCATTTGGGTCCTAGATTTTGTAGTTTGTTGAACATGTTGATGGATAACAATTAAGATTTTTAAGGTGGGGAGAATGACAAAGAATTGCAGCTAAATGCAATGCTGAACACTTATTATATAACAAATGAATCAACTGACACAACCTTACTTAACTCTATGCACCTGCTGAAATGTTATTTCTTTGGCTCTAGTGATCACCTCATGAATTCCAACAGCGCCAACCACACTGCTGAGAGTGCCTGCAACGCCCTACTAGACACCCAACAGGGAAGTAGCCAATATTTTCTCAGAGGATCCGTTCCTACAAAAACACCCCAAAATATTGTGCTGGAAAGGGCCTACTTTTGTTGTACTGACTAGTATTCCAAAAGTGCTAGAAGCTTGCTGCTCTGAACACCCACGAAGCAGATGGCTGCTTTACTTTAAGAAAAATCACTTAAAGAAACTTGAAAGGGCCTTTCTTTTCCCCATCAGTGGAAGACTCAAAAACTCAAAGGTAGTCTCAGATTTCCCACCTGCAAGAAAAATCCTGACCACACATTCATTTTAGGATGACTATTTATGGTAGGCAAGGAATACGTGTGACACTGTTTTACAAATGCTCCCAGTTTGAGTAGAGACAGGGATTGTTCCTTGGTGTCATCTTTGAGGAAAGACATACTAGAGGAAGGAGCGGAGTTCACGATGACCTGTCCGTGACAAAATAAAATATAGCAAAGGAAGCGGCCTGTAGGAAGGTCCACATAAAATAAAATTAAAATTAAATAAAATATCCACTGGTATATTGAGGAGCTCTGATTCTGTAGGGAAACCTGCAACTCTTATAAGGAGGATGTAGACAATGAGTGTTACCTTGAGGGGGTTACAGATCATGTGATGAAACAAAATGTGTAAGAATTGTGGAATGTAAAACTGATGATCTGCTCTGGAAATCTCTACCAATTCATAATATAAAGCTAAAAAAGAAAAATACCAAAAGAATAACCTAGAACTGTTGGAGGGAATCTAATCATAAGACATAGGAAACTACAGGATGTACACCAATATATATCACTAATTGGTTAAATTTTTCATCCTGTATGACTTTGGAGTATGTCTAGCCTCTATTATCTATATCAAAAGTTGTGCTTTGAGACTGTTTTTGTCTCAACATCACAGCAAAGCATTTGTTTAACATTTCACAATGTTGATAAGTGTACTTATATTTATGAAGAAGCATGAGAAACATTGTCAGTTCTATAATTAAAAGAGGAGGATTTCTTCCCATCTTAATGGAGAGAGGTTGCAAAAGAAACCAAGACAACCAAAAAGCAGACTGCTCATTGCCATGGGGAAAATCCTCCCCCCAGGAAGTTTTGTCTGTTATTTATGGATCACTTTTCTGAGTGCTCAAGAGGTACTCAGTTTTTGCATTTATTCTTTCCAATTCTCTGAGGTGAGTCCCTTCACAGATCAAAAACCAGAGGTGTCAAAAGAGGTAGGGAATCAGCTCAAGATTACAGCAGAAGTTAGGAAACTCTTGGGTTGGCGGTTTGCTTTTAGTCCCAGGGTTCCATATTGAGTTTCACACACTAACAAAACACCTGGAGATCTTGCTAAACATGTTCCAGTCGAGCAGCTCTGAGATTCTGTAGTAGGTATAAGATTCTGCCCATTTATCAAGCTCCGCAGTGATGTTGCATGAGCTGAATCAAGGACCACAGTTTGAGAAGGGATGTGCTATACTCTGCAATGTACAGAGCAATGATGGTGTAGGGCTAACTGGGTCAGCTGCTAACCAAAAAGGATGGCAGTTCCAACACATCAAGGCCTTCTGTGGGAATAGGATACAGTAGTCTGCTTCTGTCAAGGTTTACGGCCTGGGAAAGCCTACAAGGCTGGTTTATTAAGGGCAGGGATAGACTTGACAGAAATGGTGTCCTATGACAAAGCCAAATGACAGTGTCTTCTTTTTCAACCATGGTGTGAGATTTTTGAGTTGGGAGCCCAAAACCTTGATTATTTGAACACGGATACATTTGAGACATCATGGAGACAAGTTACAAATCCAGAAGCAATAGTGGTTATGGAATGCATACATTTGCATTGTATTTTTACAGTAAAAATGCATTAAAAAAACCTTTCATAAAAGAAACTTAAAAAAATACAAGTTCGGTGTCAAGTTCTCCCGGCCCGCTAACATTCTTTCAGGCATCAACTGTGCAATGGGAGAGAGGAATTCCTAAATGACTTGACTTAATCATACAGGGTATTCATCCGTCATCTCTCAAGACATTTACATGAAGTGGGAGTCAGGGAAAGTAGGCTCACAAGAGATCAGTCTCCAATTTAAGGTTACAGTAGTTCAAAAAAAACAATATCTTTCTGCTTAATGCATAGTCCCTGTACAGTACAGTACTTCCAAAGGAATTCTGAAGTGTGAAAACCAGGTGAAATGGCCACACCAAAAGTCTTCACTGGCGGAGACAAGCCCAGGTGGGTAGCTCATAGGTTAGAAAATGCCAAACCCAGATATATCAACTTTGGGATGTACTATAAATTTCACTTGTTTAGAAATGCCAACCCCAGTCGAAAGCATCAGTCATTTAACATCATAGGTTGGGCGAGTCATAGGAAAACACCCTAGCAGTGGAGCATGAAGAAGAAAATCTTCACATTGGCTCTTAAGACAACTCATGGGAAAGATCATGATTCAGCTGTATTCTTCCTCAACCTTGCTCCTACACCTCAATGGATATTATGAACAGAAAACTTTATTTGATAATAAAAATCGCATTCACAGACTTCCCCCCACCTTTTTCGCTACAGAATGTATATTGTATCTATTCCAGGAAAGGAACTTGTTTTGTGAAAGTCCCCACAACTACTACAGCTATACAATTTAATGTTATGAATAAACCCATTAAGTCAAATGAAGCTATGAACAATGTAATATTTATATATGCATAGTGTTTTACAAAAGATTGGCCCACATACTGCTGTTCATCAACACAGACAGAGCAGTAAGTCCATAGCACACACTGCAAGAAATAACGAGTGAACAGAGAATGCACATGAGTGCTTAATAATTCACAAGCAAGCTCACCATGGGGAAAGTGATAGTCAAACCAACTAAAGCTTGAGAGAATTACTGATACAGTTTTCCATTGTAAAACAGCTTTACACACCTGATTTAGTTTACATTAAGATCTATCCCCGTGAATCAATTTGTTCCATATTCAGAAACAAACACATACCACATTCCTCACAGCTAAAGTTTTGTCATAAATTCTCTTTTATTACAAGAAAAAAGGCAACAGTTGTATTGTTTTTCCAAGGGGCTCTATTAATTACAATTTTTAACTCTGTACAAACAATGATTGACTGGTTTTCTCTATTTTTTTTAAAGTACCATGGGAACAACAGTGATTGACTTGCAAAGCTTTGTTTGTATGGAAAATGCAAAACAGCGCTAAGGACATCTATAATGTGCTGTAAGCAGCAGTTTGCTGGAGTGTGGCCCAACAGGTCCAAGCAAACATTTTGGCTCAGCTAGGCAGTAATCCATTGAAACAACGTCGCAGGGCTAGAGTAGGCCCAGTCATACCTCCGGTGGGATCACACCAGAATGGGTCACTGAAGAAAAAAAAAATTCTATGTTTTGTTCTGCTGTCCAAAGACACAAAAGACAGAAGTCTCCCAATCAGATCTGGGATCTTTGGGACCACAGCCTTCCTTCTCCATCAGTCATCCTGGAGATGTTTCAACTGGAAACCAGCTATTTCTAAGAATGAATAAGTATCTCCAACCTTCCCTTCTTTAAACATCAAGAGAGAGGCTCCTTTCACCAGGGCTCAGGCCCCTGGCCCCAGTTTGGCAAGAGACAACCATGGGTTTAAACAGACAGGAGGAGCGTTCCTTCTGTACTGGCAATTTTTCTGCTTCTCTGAACTGGGCATGTTCGATATCAAATCAGACCTGACAACACCAGTGTTTTTCATGCATCCCTTCTAGTCCTTGAGCACAAGTCTCGTGACACTGCCTTCTGGAGGTCTTCTCCCCCGGCGGGGAGGCCAAGGAGTCTGACCATCCGTGTTGAGGGTCATGTGTCTGGGTCATGGTGGCCAATTCCCCATCTCTGTGCCTTTCCAAGTCCAACCTGTTTTCTGAACCAACGGAAAGTCAAGAACTTAAAATTGCTTTGTGCTGTGCAGTTTTCCTATAAATATCCTTCATTTGTAATAGTAGTCTCTTCAAACGGTTTGCTTAATTTTATGAGAGTCAGCAATCCTAATCTGTTCTCAAAAGTCCTCAGCTTTTACCAACAGAACCTTGCCTTTTTATTCATGTATGAAAAACTCCTAACTACAGTTTAAGCACTAGGTCACTACAGAATTCTATATTGAATTAAATTTAATCAATAATCTTCCTACTTAAGAGAAAATTACAAATAACTCCATTTACCCAGGAGAGAGAGATTGCCCTCTCTCCTCCCCCACCAAAAGGGAGGAGGTAACAACTCTTGACAAGTCTACAATTTATGTAGAAACAAAACGTATATCCCTTTGGGCTAACATTTGGCAAATAATCTCCCCAAAAAGTATGCATTTAAAAATACTTTCTTTAATATTGTACATCTGCACAACACTTCTCATATATATATTTCTTCTTATAAGATTTCAAATGCATAAAATGCTCACTGCCAGGCATAGGACCCTCGGGTGTCAACTGCTTCATCGGGTAAGATACGAAATCATGGGATCTCAGGTCTGGGACCTTCCGCCTGCAACCTTTGACATGGTAAAGGTTGGCCTGTGACCCCGAGTCTCAGATGCTGAGGTCGGTGCTGCATTCTTTGTAGGGCCGCCGTCTCTGCTCCGGGGGGTGTCTGGAACTCCGGCTGGCATCCTGCTGCAGACCGGACTCTTCTCTCTCCCGGTGGCCGACTCTGTCCCCCCTGTTCCTTTTCTCCAGGGACCGCTCTCTCCTCCTCTCGGGAGACTTGGTTCGCCTCCGGTCAGTGGATTTTGCTCTCCTCTCGGGTGACCCTGCTTTCCTCCGCTCTGGGGATCGTTTCTGGTCCAAGAGTCTCTCGAGAGACCTCCTCCTCCGGCCGGGCGACCCGTCTCTTCTGCGGGTGGGTGACCGCTCCCGTCTCCTCTCGGGGGAAGCCTCCCCTCCTCTTTTCTCGTGCTTCTCCCTCCTCTCCAAAGTGTTGTCAGCGCTCCGGGTGCCTTCCCTCCACTTCTCAGGGGACTTGCGCTTGGGTCCATTGGCCACCATCCGCTCAGGCGGGGTCTCTCTCCGCCCCTCTGCTGCCCGGGCCTTGGGTCGGCACACCCCAGTGTCGGGTTTTCGAGAAGTTCCATTCCACGTGTGGTGTGCACTGGGCTGACTGCCATGCTCTCTGGGGCCTTTGGGGTCTTTCGCGTGTGCCCGCTTTTCCCCTGGTGGGAATGATTTGTGAAGGTCGGGTGGGTAACTGGGCTCCAACGCAGGACGCTGCTGGCGGTCGGACGGGCCGCTTCTCATTTCCGAAACACCTTGTGGACCGGTGGGGGCACCGTGCTGGTCGCTGCTGGGGTCTGCAAGGGAAATAAAGGAGAGCCACAGTTTGGTATGAAGGACGACCTTCAGCTCCGGCCACCAATCCCACGGGAGAGATCCCATTAGTCACAACAAACAGACAGCTGTTAAAGCATCAGACCCAAAGCCAACAGAATCTGGGTTACTTCAGAACTGTTAGGGTTAGGCACTAGCACTTGGGGCCTTTAGCACCTAATCTAGTCTCTGCACTCAAGATATGGAGCATTCAAGACCCTAAAGCTGTTCATAATTTTAAAGACACAACCCAAATAACTTATCTAGGATTATCAAAACTGCACACTATGTTTTCATCTTCTTTGGCCACCCCCCCCACCCCCCACCCCCCAGCCCTCTTCCCCTACCCACCCCACTTCCCCACCATTGCTTGTGAAAATTCTTCCCTTTAAAGAACATATGTTCAGATTTGCTTAAAAATTATCTGGGATAATGGCTTGAAGGGGCACGGGGAACTTCCTAGGGGTAAGGAAATCGTCTAGATCTTGACCTGGAAGGCACCATATCCATATACATGGGTGCATACAGAGGTGGATAATTCCCTATTCAGAATTCAGGATTTATGCATTTCCTTGCATGATTAAAATCATCATCCAGGGTGGTGAGTAAAGGGAGTGATAAAGGCTAAGCGTTAGTCAGACATTGATAATTATGCAATTCTCTGCTTTTGTGTAAGTTTAAAAATAAAGAACCGTTTTTTAAAATATGGAGTATTCTAATATACTTTTTAAAAAATGGGAGGGGGAAGACAGGAAAGGGCTGTTGGATCCAGATGGGCCATAGACAAAAATCTTTGGAGGTGCTTTTCTCTGTGATACACTCACAGTCAGACTGGCATCTCCAAGTCTTGCAAGGCCTGGACTGCATTATATACCATCAAGACACTTCTAGCCTTAACAGCAGGGCAGTCTCTGGGGGATCTTCCTATTACTAAACTATTTGAAAGGGCACTAGAAATACTTTGGGTGGCATCCTACGTACATGAGATCTCTCTTCAAATCAGGACTTCTTTGTTTCAACTAAACCCAAGTCACACACATGATATTTCAGGCAAGGGACCCTGAAATGATAGCTGCCATGTCAGGAGAACCTGACAGAGATGTGAGATTTGGGGGTATCCTTCAAAGCTCATTCATGAAGCGACAAGGTCAATTGTATGTCATCTGTTGCATAGGTGATCTTACACTTAGCAGGCCTTATCCCCCAGAGAGGGGCTTGGTGAACCGTTTCTGTCAAGGGCCGTATAAGACATCTTTGAGACTCCCTGAGCCATACAACCTGTCATAACAACTCAATTCTGCCAAGGAAGTGAATGCAGCCATAAGCCACTGATAAAAGAGTGGGAATAGCTGTGTGCCAATACCATGTGACCTACAAAAACAGGCTGTGTGCATGGCATGGCCCACGAGCTGTCGTTTGCAGAACACTCTGACCAACTGGGACATCCGGTCTTCCTGTCTAGCATAGCCCTGCACCCTGGGCTAGAGCTCTGTGATTCAAGGGTCTTGCTTTCTAAATTCTGGGTGGGCTATTAGAAAAAGCACAATCAGATTCTTAGAAAAGTCATTTTATGATTTGGGTGAGGAAACCTACTTGGACCACTACCATTAGCCTAACCTGGGGGGTCCCTTACATCTACTTTTAAGACAAGGGAGAGAGCGAGACGTTCAACAGGGTCCGTGGTGTACTTACAATTCAAAGAAGGCAGGGTGCTCAGAATGAATTGCCAAACATATCAAAATAGAGCTAAGCAGAAGCAATGAGGAAATTAGGCCACAGCACAGAAACACCTAGTATTGATTGAGCTACAAACCGTAGTTTGATTATGGCCCATAAGGTAGAAGCAAGCCTCCCCGAGCTTTTCATTTTTCATACATGCAGCGATATTAGGAGGTATCATCGCTGTAGAAGGGAGGGCCCAGCACCAAGAACAGTCAGAGAAAAAGAGAGAGAGAGAAAGAGAAAAAGTTGAACGTTTAGATTCCCTATAACAAAGAGGAAAGAAAAAAAAATCATAATCATCTGCATTTGTTAACATAGGGCAAAGAGAGTTTATTTGTCCAGTCAGACAGTCTAAGGCAACACTCAGATAAGGCTGCAGAGACCGCATTCAGAACAGTGACGTTTTCAGACAGTCAGAGGTGACTTGGGAACCCAGACAATGGATGCATCATTTTTTGATTTGTTTTTGTTTTTTGTTTTTCAAACAACTGGAACAATGACAGGCTGGCATTAGGAGAGCATTAACAATAAAACAATGAAAGAACAAAGTTCCCTCCCTCCCCCCAAGACCGCGGCAGTTAAATTAAGTACAAAAAACTCATTACAAAAATAGCCTCACAGAGAAGCAGGTTCCAATCAAGTCAGAAAAATATTGGAACTTAACATATTATAACCCACTTGTGAACTCTAATCAATAGAATTAGAGGGCTTTTTTTTTTTTTTGAAGTCCAAATGATACATGAAAACATTACAGCAGCACAACCCTGGCATGTTCAACCCTTCTTGGCAATACCATGGATTTATTCAATGATCTTTATTTTATTTTATTTATTTTGTTTTAGCCCAAAGAACATTTGTTCGTGTTGGATTTTCATCCTCAGTGCAACAGACACAGGTTTTCGAGAAGGTACACAGGTTACTGACGATGACTCTCAAATGAAAGATTACATCCAACAGAAGCCGAGGGAAGACAGAGCAGGGAGACAATGTCACACAGTTCCAGCGGCGTCAACACACCTATCAGGCAAAGGTTTAAGTACAGTGCATAGTCGTGGCATTGTAACAGTTCTCAAAATTGTTCTCGTGGTGGTTGTCCGTGTGTAAATCAGCTGACACCCCTCCCACCTGGGAGCCCTTGAACTCTGCACCCAGCGCCCGAGAAGGTGCCCTTCCGAGGAGCTAGCTGTCTCCTGGAGCCGCTTCTGAATGAAGCACCCCATCGAGTCCCAAAATGCAACTGGGAATTGTGCGGGATGACTTTCTGGAAAGAGGGTGACAACAGATAAATCCCTAATAAAGGGGACCAACATATATGGGGGCCATTGAATCACAGTTTCTATAGAAACTTTTGTAGACCTTTGGTTGGGAAAAAAAAGCCCTACATCTAGGGCATAGCTTTTTTTTTTGTTTGTTTTTTGTTTTTCATTTTAAACAAGAATCTCAAATAAATGGGACATAATTATTATAATATACAGTATTTTCCCATCAGAACACTAGGCTATGTAAAGATCACTGCCATCTACTCAACTCATGTCTATAGATAGGACAACAGAACTTGACATATAACCTGGCTTTCCACATAGGAAAGGAATAGTAACATGTTTCCCTCATGATGAGCACTGGGAATCTATTTCATCCTTTATCGCTGAAAAACATATGGCTAGATATCAACAGGTTTTTGTTTTGTTTCTAAGTGTTTCATAGTAGTGGGCTCAGGTGGTCTGATTCAGGGGTAAGGGACCAGTTGCGGGGGGTGGGGTGCGTGGGGGTGGAGAAGAGTTGTATACAGAGCATAGAGGAGGTGAGCAAAGCCCCCACAACGTCTCAAAATTGCACGCCTCTCAAATAACAACATCAAGTAACCGGAAGAGGGGGAAAAATTGTGCCTCAACATATCACTCAGGAAACCTGCTTTCCTGCTTCTGAATAGGAGAGAAGTCATTCTTTTTGTGCTAACGGTTGGGTCTGAGAAACAGTTTGGCACAGTTCAAACAAACATTCCTTCGCTCTTGGTCGGACTAGACAAAATGTTCTCTCTGATTATCAGAAAGGGGGCTACAACGATCTTGTCATAGGCCATGCCCCAGTCCACGTAAGCAAGCAAAAGGATGAAATGTGGAGAGGTTTCAGAACAAGCGAGGCAAATAATCACATGGTGCAAAAGGCTGGTAAGACACTGGTGAATAGGGGAACAAAAAGAACTTCCTGCTGCCCTTCTGGAGGCAGATTCATGGAGTCATGCCAGGGAAGGAAGGAACGTTTTCATAGTTTGACCCACCATATTCCGGGACCGAGCCGTCTCCCCGTTTCAGAAACAGACGCACTCTTCGGCCACCATTCTTAATCAGTTCTATAGCCCGAGAATGCTTCATGTTCTTGGTGGTCTCTCCATTGATCTCCAAAATCTCATCGCCAATCTACAGAAGTGCAAGAGGAACAGCTTGAGAAGTTTGGCTAAAGGGATTACCAGACTTGTGAGGCTCTTGAAGATTTAAAATTCACTCATGGCTTGACTCAACGGATTTGTATATCTGGCATCTTATGATGTCACCACAAATAAGTGAATGTTCAGTCAAAAGCAACACCCAAACCCCTCTTCTCATTGGATTGAGTTCCAATTGGGAAAGGCAGCACACACACCATATAGATAGATAATTAGTACTAAGGTGGGGGAGGGGGGTCTAGAGGAGACTATTAATTCTTCAGGGAAGGAGGACGTGGTAGATAGCAGCTTCCAGGAGGACTACCAGAGATCCCCGACTGCTTCAAAACAAGGCCATGTAAAAGCTCTTCCTTTTGCTGGGCCTGGGCCTAGTGACTTCCTTCTAAAACTAAAATATAGCAAAAAGCATGATGGGGTGTCAATGCACAAAGGAAGCAATATGATGACTTCTGTCTTCCTTGGCCCATTTGCTCTCTCACTTGTTGGTTCGGCTAGAAACCTGCTGTGAGTGAACCTCCGGAGGCCCAGGATACAGAAATGAGCGAAGGCTCTGGACAACTCCCATTTCAAGCACCATGGGAGGAGCTCAGAGGCAAGTCTGAGGGAAACCCTCTGGACCTTCAGTGGAGGAGGCAGCTCACAGACTGGTTGCAACATTTAATCACTATCCTAGGCACTAGAGGTAAAGCAGTAGGCATGACAGGTCCAATCCTGGCACTTACGGAACTTATGTTCTAGAAGGTGGAAGCTTGGGATTTGGTACCAAAAGCCTTGAACCTTGAATGTGACTGCTTCTTAGCTATGTATCTTGCTCTAGTCTTCTATATTCCTCGAATTGACTTCTCCATTTGTGCACGGGGATAATAACCACATCCACGCTCACTGGGATGTGGGGATCAAATTAAAAAATGTGTCAAAAATTGCACAGATTAAATCTCTTCCCTGGGGTATGGGCAACTGGGAAGTGGGTGAAGGGGGACACCAGACAGTGTAAGATATGACAAAGTAATAATAATTTATAAATGATCAAGGGTTTAAGAGGGAGGGGCCAGGGAGGGTGGGGGAAAAATGAGCTGATACCAAGGGCTTAAATAGAAAGCAAATGTTTTGAGAATGATGAGAGCAACAAATGCACAAATGTGCTTTACATACAATGGATAAATGTGTGGATTGTGATAAGAGCTGTATGAGCCCCCAAGAAAATGATTTTTTTTTAAATTGCAGATTATACAAAATACTATGAGAAGGATATTTATTTCCTTGAGTCACCATTTCCCCAAAGTGGCTAAAGCCTAGGGAAAGCATATCCCATGTAGCTGAAATGTGAACAAAAGGAATGGATAATATTGTACATTTACCTTATATAAACACACATTGTTTCAGGAAGGTAGAGAAAGAATTGATAAGAGAGCTTCACCATTGAAACCATCATTTTACTGTGTGCCATTTTCACTGTTGAATTTTAAAAACCACACTCATAACCCATTTTTCTAATGAAAAACAAGAATATAAATTCAGAAGAAACTTAAAAATCAATATTATGTCTCACATACAATTATTTCAGCTCTGCAATTCCAGAATCAACTTGATAGCAGTGTTTGCTTTTGCCTGTTTGCTACCCTTTGGATTATCCCTCCACCTGCACCCCTTGCCTCTCAGGTCCTTTCATTCCTGCTTTTCCTTTCTTGCTCTGTTGTAATTATTTTAATTGTTCCCCATACCGGTGTCTCAATCTAGGTAGCGTATCTATAGCAAGTGCAACAGCCACATACTGCAACAGAGGATATGACCTCGCAACAGAGCAGAGTGAACTTTTTGTGAACTAGCAGGCCACCTTGGCTATTCATACCGTTGAGTCACTGGCCCTTGACTAAGGCCCAGAGTTGACTTTCTCTCTATGATGCTAGGCTAGACTAAGCCAGCCCCACAAGAGAGCGGCTGCCGCTCCCCACACAGCATCGACAAAGTCATGCGGCGCTCCAGCTTTTGGGGTGGTGCAAATGCTTAGCACATATGTTGGAGACTCCACTCAGACATGCTTTCAAAAGAAAGCTTAAAGATCTACGCCACCCCACCCCCCCCATCAAACATTGGAAACCCAATGGCACACATAAGAGTGCCCACGTGTCAGAATTGACTTGTAGTGCACAGGAATTCCTGCCAGGTATAATGTCTAGCTCAGGCTATTTTTCGGTACCAAAGAAATGGGATTTCAAAACAGTAAGCTTACAACTGAGTTTAATCCTTCATTCAACCCTAAATAGGGGAAAGGAAGGGCCTACCTAACGTTAGCAGCTCCAATGAACGGTGCTTTAGGTGAGAGACATACAGAAGGGTGAGAGTCATACATTAAGAACCCTTGACACCTGTAGAATAGGTCATTCTTGTGAACACAGAGGCTCTAGTCATCTATATCAAGAAGTCATTGAGAACAATTCATTTGCATCTACCACAGCCTCTGTTTCCTACTTACCCTCATTTTCCCACACCGTTCTGCAGGACCATCTTCTGCCAAGCGCAGGACATAGAGGTCCATGTTATATTCTCGGCCCCCTCGAAGGCTGAAGCCAAATCCCTTGGCTCCTCTTTCCAGTTCCACTGTGTAAAAATCTTGTTCCTGCTTAAAGAAATTAAGTGGCGTCAGGCTGGGAGAAATTACAGCTACACACATCCCATTTCCATCTCTTCCCAAGCATTCTCTCTTATGCTGAGTTGGAGAGATGTCATGGTGCCTACACCTCTCTTGGGGATTCTCAGGAGGTGAAACTGGGGCAGGACAGTTCTTCATTATATCCCACACATCTGCAATGCTCAGTGCCCATCCATATGGCACCAGCAAATGCGTTACATGCAGACATCTGGGAATGGGATTCCCCTTCCAGCTGGAAATCATGATTCCTAGTAGCTTTCAGAAAACCAGGAGTAAAGAACCCTTGTTTACCTCCCTACATCCAATATTTCCCAAATTTGTTTTACTTGCTCTTGTTTGAGCACCACACTATTACCATCCTTCAGAACAAGCATGTATGGGCCTCGCTGGAAAGATTACAAAATGGTTTATTTGAAAAGCATTTTCCTGGCATAAACCAGCATATGAATTTTGCAAGCAGCCTGGCTCTTACTCTGATAAGCCATCCTCACAACAGAATTTTTCATTTTATTTTATTTCCCTTCGAAAAGGGTATCAAAGACTCTTGTTTAAAGGTCCTAATGTAGCATTCCATGCCACAGACAAGCAAAAGTGAGTGCTTATTTGGCAAATCACCTCACAAAGGGGGACTCAATTGCTGGTACCTTAAAAAATATGGATATTGTAAAACTAGCCACAGAAAGCTGGAAGAAAATGAGCAGTTAACCGAAGCAATAAAAAGAATGGCAGCTCTCACCTGTGTTGTCTGAGGGGCCTTGAACTCAAACTGAGATTCCTGCTTTGGTTTGGCGGTGCTCCTGCCAAAGTGAGAAAGAGAACTGTGAAGGGGAGTCCACGGGAAACTAACAGGAAAACCCCGACAAACTCGGCTAGGGCAGGAGCTACATTGCCCCTTGAACCACAGGGAAGGAGGCGGAGAAGTGCCTGACCTTGTGTCCTGCGCCCCTAGCTGAGAAGGGGTGTGTGTGGTGGTGATGGTGGCGATCTTCTCCGCATTGGTCAGCAGGGTAGCGTTTGAGGACTCTGCAAGGTGAGACAGAGCATACAGAAATGAAGGCCCTAAAGGAGTTCTCATCACAATCTAAGTGGGAAGCCTAGTCTAGTGACTAAACAGGACACCTCCGTCACCATTTCTTATTGCTCTGACTTGAGTTTCCAAATAATTAGGGATTTCAAGAGCCCATTCTAGGGCCTTCTGTGAGGTGGACCATGGATACCTCTGCTACCCTCCTCCCAATGATTTATTATCACCATGGATGAAATAGAGTTTGACCGAGAACATGCTGTGCTAAGACAGTGCCAATGTAGTCGTCTCTCCCTCTGCCCTCGACACTTAAAAATGACAGTCCCATGGAAGTGAGGCACCACACGACACCAGGATCCTCCTCTAGGATTTGAGGCACCAGCAATGAATGTCTTTTCAATGTTTCCTGCAGAGTCCCCTTAATTTTCTTATGTGACTATTCAAATAGGACCTGTCCTAACATCTTGTTGAGCACACACAACACCCACTTTTCCCCCCACTGCTTTTAATGAAGTGCAACCAGAAACGTGGCAATCTTGGCAGATCTCATCCAATATCACTCGTGAAAGATTAATTTTTAAAACCTGCATTAGTTAGAGCTGGAGCTTGTAAATATACGTTGTATAAATCATGCAGCCACCCTAATGTAATGAATATGATTATATTCTTATGTAAATTGACTTTCTTCTCCAGTAACCGTATTCATAAGCAACTTCATTAATCTCTTGAAGTTTGGAGATCCGGAACTTGAAAACACTCATGAGCATGCCTGTGGGCCGCACACCAACATGCATATATTACCAGTTGATCATTCATATGGTAATGGTTCGGTGCTAGCTTACGAATTACTTCTCCACTAAGAGCAAAGCAGGTAGCAAACAACTATGAGTACGCTGCCTTTTTGACGATTTAGTTTTAGATTGACTGGAACGTGACGTGCATTTTCTAATCCGGAAAACATAACAAATGGCTATTGTTTGCTGATAGGGACTCTGGGGTCAGTTCTGCCTCAGACACTAGCAGGAAGCACTGCCCATCCCACGCCATGTTCACTAGTGTTAGGTTGGTGCCCATTATGGAAGTCACTGGGTCAGTCCATCTCATGGAAGGTCTCAGTGTTTTTCTACTTGACTAAACAGTAATAGCTAGTAAAAGCTCATTTAATTCTAGTGCATCATGAAATCTAGACATTTCCATGGGTCCCTTGGTTCATAGTAGGTACTATAATGTTTGCTGAAAACATATAAGGGGACTTCAAGAAGTTTGTGGATAAATGCAACCAAGAGAGAAAGGACATTTTTCCATGAATTTGTGAAACTTCTTCAAATATCTACCTCTGCTTTACAAGGTTTCCATGGAAGATGCTATGCCTACAATACATGTCTCACCACGACTCCTGGGACAAAACATAGCCCTCAAATCCCAACTACGTGCAGTCTAATGATAGTAAGGAAGTACTATAGAGGCCTGGTGGCTCAATGGGTCTGACTGGGCTTCTAGCTAAAAGGTCACAGATCTGAATCTACCAGTTGCTTTCCAGTTGTGGTATTTTGTTTCCATCAAGAGTTGCAGCTTTAGAATTCCAATGGAGCAGTTCTACTCTATCCCAGTGACTTCAGATGAGTCTGAATCGACTTGAAGGTAGTGGGTTGATTAGTTTCAACGATATTACTCAGCTTGGGTCCAGTTTCCTGCTCTCTCATTTCTATTGCACACAGTGAAGTATGGACTTGAGCTGTTAAGGATCCAAATCCTCTTCTACCCACGTAATTTTCATATGCCTAATTTTTCTCATCTTACAGAGAGAATGATGATCACCACTGTCTTCTCACAGATAACAGTATCTGAATCATTCACCATAGTGTCTGACACAGCGAGCACTACAATACATGTTGACAGTCTCTGCTGCCCCCAGAACCCTTCACTTATGACGAATGGAATGTAAGCTATTTAAACCACCTTCAAAATGAGAAACTTGAAACACAATTCTAGTAGTTCCCATTCTAACCATAAAAAAACTCACGACTCCCGTATTTTACACCCACCACTGTCTCCCTTCCCCCTTGGTTTCTGTTGTTCATTCTCCTGGAGGGGGTGTGTGTCGATCACTGTGATTGGTTGAAACTCAGCATTCTCTTAGTGAACCCATGAGACTAGAAAACAACAACAACACACCAAAAATGCGCTGGATTCAGTGAAGTGCCACGTGAATCTACTCAGGCTTCAACACAACATTTCTCATCCATCTCACCAAATCTTTCTACCAATTTGGAGGCAAATGGAAATTTGAGAAATACTGGGTGATCTGGAAGTGAATTTTTTTTTGGTGAGGCTATGTGTGTGGGGCTTGGAAGAGCCTTTAATATGCCAGTGTGCTATGGGGCATTTCCAGGGCAGGTGATGGTGTTTCTTAAACTCACTAGGGAGCAGTCTAGCAAAATTATGCCATTCTGAAGCCAGACGATCTAGCTTTTGGCTTTATCTGCCAAGTGAAACTTCCTATGCATCCGCTTTCTCATCTGCACACTGGGGAACAGAAGCAGCAGCTATAAGAATTGCTGCAAAGATTATGAGCAATCAAACGGTTTCAAGTAGCGCCTGACACTCAGAAATTAACTAACATTTTTATTGGATTGACTACTGCCATTCAGCATGAAAAGCATATATTAGCCAGCTGGCAGTGCAATGGTTAAGCATTCAGTTGCTAATGAAAAGGTCAGTAAGTAGTTCAAACACTCCAGTGGCTCCCCGGGAGAAAAACCCCAACCAAACTCACTGCCATTAAGCGATGCAACTGTGCAGCTGTCCTATAAGACCAGGGAGGACTGCTCCTGGGGGTGGGACGAATCTGAGACGTTAACTCTCTACAGGAACAGAAAGTGTCCTCTTTCTTCCGCAGAGCGACTGGCAGTTTCAAACTACTGACCTTGTGGCTAGCAGCTCATCTCGTTACCCACTATGCCACAAGGGCTCCTTCGTCAGGCAAAGAGGCCTGGAGGTTTGCTCCTGAAATGATGGCATCCCAGAGCACTTCTTCTAATCACATGAGGGGCACACATCATCCACAAAGTATCATGTGGCCCACGACCGGCAGGGCGCGCCTGCCTGATCGCCACCTTGTCGGGCAGGGTAGAACTGCTCCTTGAAATGGCACTCATTCTCGGGCCATGAACCCGCAGAATGAAGGTAATCAATTTAAGTGAGATCCCACAGAGAACACTCACTGTGTCAACACAAGGGACTAATGTCTGCACCGCCTGTCAGTCGGACTACCCAGAATGCTCACAAATACACATACTGGTCCTTTAACATATTTCACAATCCTCACTGTAATTAATTTTATAAAGACTCTCTGGGAAATCACAAGATTGTTTGGGCCATGGGGAAATCATAATCAGGATAGGAAAAAGAACGTTTCCTGGTAATTAAAAGTGATTATAATTATTGAATGGTGCAGGGGTCCCCTTTGGAGTTCTCTTATTTTCGGTTGATAGCCGAGTGTTCAAGGCAGAGCTGGTTGCATTATCAAACAGTTTTTTGAGACTTTCATGATTTGATAAGATATAAGATACACTTATAAAGAGAACTCCTTTATTAATATTCCTCATATCTTTATACCTTTCATTTGTTTTTGTTTTTTTACCACTACTATTTCAGTGCAAATCTTTTGGGGGTTCAATCTTAAATTCACACAATTTTACTAACACTGAATGTGCCAATGTCTATTTGTGAATTCCTCTCCTTTTCCTTGATTCATATCCCATCATCAGGTACTAGTCAATGACAATATAATAAGCTTTATATTGAGTGCATTATAACATGCACTGCCTGATTTGCTTCCTACAACCCAAGGATCTAGATGCAACTGAGACTCCCATTACACAGATGGGGGCATTAAGGCTATAGAACATGCTCAAGGTAATATTCAGGGAACAAGCAGAGAGCCCAGGGTCTGTCTAATTACGTAACCTGTTGCATTAGCTTTTAGTCTTACACTGGTAGTATGGCAATTAAATGATAAATTCAAAAAATTCACTGTTACTGAATCATTTCCGACTGAGGGCCACCCTACAGGACAGGGGTTTTCGGAACAATAATTCCACACTGGAGGAGAAAGTCTCTCCTTCTCTCGAGGATCAGCAGGTGGTTTCAAACGGATGACCTTGCCGATCGAAACCCAACATATGACCACTATGCCACCAGGGTTCCTGTTTTTATATGATGTTCTCAAAGGAAATCATACTTGATTGACAGACTGCTTTAAAACGAGCAATGTCTTTACTTCACTGCAAAAACACCACCACCTTCATTAGACAAGTTCATTAAAAAAGACAGATAAATAAAAATCTACCCCAAACCGAACTCATTGCCTTCGAATCAGTTATAACTCACAGTCACCCTATGTAGGATGTCTGAGACTTTGTGAGCCTATAGGGGAACAGACAGCCTCTCTTTCTCCCACAGAGTGGACAGTGGGTGTGGGCCAATAACTTCTACGCTAGCAAGCAGTCCAATGCTTACTGACAGGCCCACCAGGGCTCCTAAAGCAGAATCCTAGATCAAGCACAATACTAAACTCTCTGCATTGAGGTCATTTTTTACACGCCATTTTTACAGGCCATTTTTAGCACGCCCTAAATTTCTAAGATGCTGCTATCCTATCAGTAAAGTTATGCTGATTTTAATGAACTTTTAAGTCTTCAATTGGAATAAAGCCAAGATTGTATCTGCTGATATGCTCTCACTTAAGAGAAAGAGATGAACAGCATTATTACAAATTTATCACCTAATCCCAAAGCAAAATCAGCCCCCATAAGAAAGAAAAATTTAGAAGCAGGGCCCAAAATAAGATACAGTCTCTATGACTACCAGTAGCCGCTATTACTAAGAGTTTTGATGTATTTTGACTTTTGAAACTGAGACAGAAAAACAGATTGCTTATTTTTTAGCTTAGGATTCAGCCAGCAAGCAGAAAGTCTCAGCTTGCTTCCACAGAACGACTGGCGCCCTGGAGTCAGAGGAGCCCGCCTCGGCATCCGCTCTGCCACCAGGGCTCCCGAGGGTCTTCTCAGAAATCACCCTATGTGCTTTTCTCACCCAGTGGCTACCCCGCACTTAGCACCCAGAAGAAGCAAGAAGGAGATCATTACATTTTCCATCACACTC
This sequence comes from Nesogale talazaci, assembly GCA_004026705.1. Taxonomy (NCBI): domain Eukaryota; kingdom Metazoa; phylum Chordata; class Mammalia; order Afrosoricida; family Tenrecidae; genus Nesogale; species Nesogale talazaci. The sequence continues at coordinate 37,514 of PVJH01012392.1, forward strand.
ATGCCAAGGAGAGCCTCCCCTCGGCTCTGCAGGCAGCGTCCTGGTGCCAGCACGAGGCCACGTCTATCCTCCAGCATACTCTCCTGTCGGTAGCTTCCAGCTCTGGTTTCAACTTAACTTGGTGACAAATGATTAGAAGGCTAAGCTTGTCTCTGTGTTAATAACCTTAGCCTCCCTGATGGAATTCACGTTGCCAAGCCAAGGAAATCAACAAAGGATACAATCACTCCTTTCATAAATATTTCAATGCATAAATATATATGTAATGAATATTTTAAGGAAGCATTTGAAAATTTGAATGCCACGAGTACTTGAAAACTTGGGGGAGACTTTTAAAACATGTACGGTTGTAACCCCGTGTCTTGTGCTCAAGTGTAGGCGCAAAGTCATGCCTTCAGAGACTTTGACAGAGTCTGAAACTTACACTTGTATATGACTTTTCTAATGGAATATTTATGTTGACAGGGCCTACTTCTTATAAACAAGTACCTTAAATCAGGGTGACCCGTAGTACAAATTTAAGGCTCACCTAAATTATGTTTTTAAGCTCATAAATAACTTGACTTAGTCTGATAGTTCTTCATGAGCCTGGCTTAGTATAGATTGGCCCTCTCTGATCAAATTCTCACTTGCGCCTATCCTTCAAAGTGCCATTTCCACATGATGCAGTGGGAGGAGGTATGTGTAGCTTGAAGTATCAACTTTCAAGTTCAAGCACATTCAGCTATTCTCTGGTATACCACTAAACAGTTACCAAGAAACCCTGGTGCTATAGTGGATTGCATGTTCAGCTGGTAACCACAGGTCAACATTTCAGAACCACCAGCTCCTCTGCAAGAAAAAGAAGAGGCTCTCAATTCCCACAAAGATTCTCAGAAACTGACGAGCACAATTCTACTCCATCCTAGAAGGTTGTCGTGAGTCAGAAATGAACTTAATGGCGGTGAGTTCGGTTTGGGTTTTGATGTGACTCAGAGCAGACAAAGTTTGCTGTCCCTTCAACCAACCCTGCTCCCCACAAATCGTGAAGGCCTATCACTAGTCCAGGTGGCAAGCTGTCTAGCAAGTCAATGAGGCCAAAAAAAGGGGAGGCATGTTATGGAGCTTGTGTGCGAGAGGGTTGACATGTGAGAGAGAAAGGAGGGAGGCAGAACAAGGAAAACTGTAATCCAAGAAAAGTGAAGCTGGAGACAGAATGAAGAGACCCAGGGCTAGGCAAGAATGCTGGCCACAAGGGCTTGAAGAAGTGGATACAGAGTGGGGGCCTCTCCCTGGGCACTGGAGAACAATAACCCTGAGCACACCACAGCATGCTTAGAAACATGAACTAAATAGAGGGGCTAACTGGTAACTAAATGCTACCTGGAAAGATCGGAGGGCAAAGAGTAGCTCCCTTTCATCAATCAAAAGGTCATGGCCAACCTCCTTGCAGAGGTGGGAGCTGACACACCTGGGCTTTTTCTTTATGAGTCTCTCTCTCTCTCTCTCTCACACACACACACACACGCGCGCGCGCGCGCGCGGTCTCCTGGGTGTTTGCAAAATCCTGTTACATCACTCAGAAATTTAACTCCCAACACTAATTTCCAAGACTGCAATTTTCTTTGTGGAACAGCTTAATTTCTAGGCTCCTAACTGAAGGGTTAGATGTTTGGTTCCACTCCGGAGCACCTCAGTAGAAAGGCTAGGCAATCTACCTCCAACAAATTGGCCATGGTCAACTCCCTGGTGCAGTTCTCTGTGGCACACCTGCCTGGTATCGCTGGGAATCAGGGTTGACTCTGAGCAACATCTCTTCTTTTGAAAGGGATAAGCATTCCTTGTTCACCCATTGCCAGATGTGATCGTCTGTGTCACCTAATTGGTGAATGATTTCATTATCATGGCAATCGATCCCTGAAATATCCTAGAGTGAAATCATGGCTTCAGCAGAATAGGTGCTGCCTTTTAAAAATATCAATCCTTAACTACATAGCACCAACTTTTAAACTTGACTTCCTTCTGACAAAGGTAAAATGGAAACAAAACCACGCTGGTTGTCATTGAGCTAGGATGTAGTAGACCTGTCCCAGAGGGTTTTCAGGGTGTAATCTTCCCGGAAGCAGACAGCTACATCTTTCCCCTCTCTTGCTTACTAGTGAGGCACTTAACCCTTAATATCATTAAGGATGATATGTCTATTTGAATTTTTTAAAAGAATTTGAAATAACTATGCCTCTATTGGCAACTAGCCACTGGAAAATCAACTTGTATCATATTATATTCCTTGGGATTCAGGCATTGCAAAAATATCATACCCTGTTTTTTATTCAACTTACTATAGGTACTATGTATAAAGTGCTCCTTTTAATCTTTTTTCTTGGTTTCAACCTTTTTTCTCTAACCCCTTTCTCCATTCCTTCTTTTCTCTTGCACATTCGCATTTCCACATTAACAATTTCGTGTTGTACATCCAGTACACCAAACCCTGGGGCCACTTGTTTTGGATTCATCTCTGAAACCTACCCATGATAAGTAGATGATTATGTCGAGATTTCTAAACCATATCTGGCTCTTTTGACCCTTTCTCATGCTGCTTTCTGCTTGAGGCTTCCTTCACAATTTCCCTTAGACACCTATGGTCTGTCATCTTGTGCTCACTTGCCTTAATTGTCATGGCATTTCAGAGCAGAGAGTTGGTGGAGTGGACTCCACACCAGATGGCAAATTACTAACCATGTGCTTGATGCAGTGTGTAGTAGACCATCATTGGAGGGGTTATTTTTTCCTCCCCATTTGGTATAGAGTATTTTTGGTACGTAGGACATTTCTGTTCTTGAAACTAACAATTTTCAAATATTTATTGCTGGGTTTAGGGTTTACTTTTTCCAGAAAGACACAGGCAACACTACTGAAAATTTAAATTTGGAGATCCACTTTCCAACAGAAGTTCCTAACGTATACCGATTCCTTTGGTAAATTATTTTCTCCAAAGTGAGTGCTTGATTTTCTTATTCTACAGATCTAGGGCATCTTTCTGAGAAATCTGTGGGGGCAGGTCTCCCCTGTCCTATAGGGCAGTGATGAGTCAGCACTGACCCCATGTCAGCATATTTTTTGGCATGGCATGGAATTTTGTTTATCGTATGATTTCTATAAGCAACATTTTCCTCTTTAGAAATACTCATTGACTTTCAGAAGGTACTGAGACATTTTATTTTATAATTTGTATGAAAAAAAGGGAAAAAATTGAAATACTCAAGACCAAATATCAATTTCCTTCCAAAAAAATCTGCCTAGAATAAAGTCAATGTTTGGGAATTAATACCCTGAAGAATGATATTAGTGAATCAACTTCATCTTCTTCAATTAAGGCTTCTAAGATGAATGATGATACTTGACTCCACATCATCCATTCTTTGCCTTGGGAGATCCCTTTTGCCATGGGAGATCCCTTTGGCAAAGTCAGTGGTTTAGAAATATGCCGTCCTCTACCTGCCAGCTGCCATTAGATTGCCAAATGTATACTGGTGGCCCAAATCCACCTCCAATTGAGGACCACTGGTGAAAAGGAACCACAGATTGAACTTAGCCAATCATATAACAAGTAATAATAAAGAAAAAGAATTTGGATAACAAAATATATAGTCTATCACAACTATAGATATTTAATTACTTCTTCAACCATAGCCAAAATTTTAGAACAAATCAATTAGACAAAAACCCAAGGCTTTCTAATTACATTACAAAACAAACAACCAATTTGACACATCCAATTATTCTGAAACACAGCATTGGCTCCACCTTGTCATTTTGTAACTTTCAAGATGCCACCATACTGTACAGTTATATTTCAGTGGTTGTTTGGAAAAGAAACCATTAGTGACACCCAAAGAGAACATCAGGAGAGCTTTATTACCTGCTTGAAAATCACCATATAATTTTAAAGACTAGGGCTCCAAATTGAAACCAGCTGGAGAAGTACGCTGTTTAGACACCTTGCTCTCTGTAGAGTCATGGTCACAGATCAACAGGTCTAAGTGGGACGTGGAGTGAGGTGTGGTTTAGTCACAATGGCTCCCACTTGTTTGATGAGTATGTCTAGTTAGGGAGGGATAAGGCTACCTCTAAATCAACATTATTCAATTACATGAACACTAATGAGAGAGACGATAAGAGGGGGGAGGAGGGAGGGGAGAGATATAACAGGTATACTTTACCATCCCCAGGAATGATGCGGAGGGTAACTGTGTTTCCTGCTTCCTTGATTAGGTTGACAATGTCTGAATGGGATTTGTTGGTGATGGAACATCCATTCACTGCCAAGATGCGGTCTCCCACTTTCAGCTTGCCACAGCGGTCAGCAGGGCTCCCCTCAATAATCCGACCTATTTTGTGAGGCATAGCCACACATGCATTGCCTGCTTTGGTATTCAGTTTATTGTATTTTATTTTTAAAGTTATGTGGGAATAGAGTGAAGGGAAGAGAAAAAGGGTTGGAAGGGAAAGAGAAGGTTATGTGTTAATTAATTGAAGCATTAAGCAAATGTTATTAAAGGAGAGCTCGGCGCTGGGGTCAAAACATTGGCAATCGCAGGGTCTTGGTGTCAGAAGCAACTGCCCTGGAATTATAGTTTATTGATGCAGTCTTTGCCTAATTTCCAACGAGGAGGAAACCCCAGCGTCCCCTCCCTAAATCAATTACAACACTCAGGACCGTGAGTCCTGTCAAAGACTCTCAAGAGTCCCAAACTAAGTGGCTTGTTGGTTTATCTGGGGACGGCGAGGGGGATCCCCTGAGCTAAGATGGGTGTTTTTACACATTCTGTGTCTGGGCCCTTCATTTTTGTCAGCTATTGTTTCAGCTTCTGCCAATATTTTGCTCTTTCTCCATTTAGAAAAACAATCACGGCTGTCTGGTGAGGCAAGGCTCTCCCAGGACCCAAAATTCCGCCTGAAAATGCCTAAGGGACAAGCACTCAGCCTTTCTGCCCTCCACCAGCATGACGAAAGCTTGAGAATGAAGGGGAGTGGGGTGGGTATAATTATAAGAGATGAGCCAAGAAAGCACCCAACCTTGACCCTTGTTTTTTCTGTGAGGACCTTTGCTCTATCAGTCTATTTGTGGAATTTCAGGGAAGAGACCAACTGGTCTGTTAACTCCCCATCCTCCTTCCTCCCAACAATCCTCTCCAGGGAGCATGCACATCTGGTAACTACTCAGGCTGAGGACATGGATCCAAAGTGAGGCACGAAACACCTTGCCTCCCTTTTCCTTCCATCCTCCCCTTGGTCATTGGAGATCACTGCACATCAGCGGCATGCGAAGCTGTGCAAAGTGCACTTGAAGACGGAGGGCTGTTACACACTTGGAGGTGGGGCACACTGTTGCTAATTTCCAGGGCAAGGCAGAAAACCAGCTTTGAGACCTGATGTGGAGCTTCCTGAACATCTCTGGAAGCTGTTCTGAGTCCCACACAGTCTTACTCTCCTATTCTAAAAACTTGTCTTTCTGAGGCCCATGAAAGTAGTTATGTAGGTTGCCATTCTTTGGAAAATCAAAAGGTGTGACTCTGAAGAAGCTAACTGTTTGGCTCTTGCAGCAAAATTTGGACCCCGAAGATAAAATACATAATAGCACAATAAAATGCATAGGACAGTGTAGTAGAATTCACTTACACTTCACGTTTGCTTGTCTTTCTGTCATTGGGGGTAAGGCCAAATCAAAGACCAAAAAAGGTGGTGGTAAACGGTCTACTGAAATCCAATAGGCAGGTGCAGTGGTCAGCTTACACTCAATGTAAGGTCTTGAATAAGTCAAGGCCCCTCTAAGGACAACCTGCACGAGGCATGTAGACAACAGCACGGAGGAGATAAGCGCGGAGTAGCTTAGGACAGAAATCTCATGCACAGTATTAGCAAAGGTTCAATTTGTTCAGTAGAAGGGCAAAAGGAAACCAGGCAAAGACCATTTGGAGAGTGAAGACATTCAATATGCATCCATCATATAACACAGCCTGTCACTTCATATCATTGTGATTTTTCTCCCCCTCTCGAAAGTGAAACAGAGAACTCTGAAATACTGAGAACATCACCAGGGAAATGGGGATAGTCAAATTGAAAATTAAATAATAATAAACAGAACGTCCCACCCCCTCCACCCCTGTTTTCATTTAAATTAAGCAAAAAAGCTTCAGAAATTTTTTAAAAAATCAAAAACTTCTTTTTGGCTCAAATACAGGTCATTCACCCATGACATGCTGTGTACACTTTCTTCATTAATGGAGTTCACAAAGCACTATTAGTGATGGGCGTTTGTTACTGCAGCCACACATGCACAGGTCCTAGAGGACTCTCTTTTAATGAACAAAACCGGGGGGGTGGGGGGGGGCGTTGACACAATGGCTTCGGCAGGCAACGTGGGCATGCAACTACAATGAGACAGGCACAGGATCTAAGAGTGAGGAGCTACAGCATGGTCTTGCTTGTCGCCTTCTGCCCCCGGCCACCAGAGTCCATGTGGAAGAAGTCGTTTGGGGTGGAGTGAGGTCAATTTCCCCCTCTCCTGCCACATTCCATTCTAATCTTCAGGAGATATCAAATGCTTTCAAAAATCAGGGAGGCAGCTCGTTTTTGAAGCACAAGTCTAGAATTTGTCCTAACGGAAAATGGATTCCTAAATCACAGGTCCCTGGAATCGTCCGGGTTTCTGTCTGTGAACCTTCTGAGCAGGTGATGCCGGTATTCCCCATACCCAGCTGAAGCCCCCACGAGCTAGCAGCGGCGGGAAGAATCCCGCCCTGCTAGAAGTTCAGAGAGTGAAGGCAAAGGTGTCTAGTTTAGGTTTTAACCAGAATCTTAGCCAGGTCACGGCTAAAATTGGAGGCAAAAACAAAACACAAAAAACGACTTCAGATGGGCACCGGGTACAGAAAGGACACAGATGAGGTGGGTAAGACATTTTGTGCAATGCTTTTACTCTGAGCATGTCTATTTTTCATAGGCAGTTTTACAATCATAGACTCCGTTTGCACACTCGTGAGATGTTGCTCTAGCCCACTCTCTCTTGGCAAACATTTATGACACCCTTCAGGGTCTGGGGGCTACTACTCTCATGCCCATACATCCTTGACGTTGATTGTGTGCTTAAACACACATTCAGAATGCAAACTGAAGGGTTGGAACATACACACACACCCAAAAATAAATAAAAGATTCCAGAAGGAAAAAGAAAGTTCACATAAACGCTATCACCAATTAAGGCTTTAACTACCTAAGTCAAAAAGCATTAATGCATTTCTGCTACTGAGATTTTGGCCATCTTTCGTTCAGTGCCCTGGCATCCTATGAAATACAGGAGGGGCAATTGATTGTTTTTAAAGCTCACCGAAAGTCGTGCCGGCTTCAGGCCTGCTCACAGACGACACGATGACGAAGCCAAAGCCCTCATTCTCCCCCCGGCGGATCTCCACGTCGTACGGCTGAATCACCGTGCTCACCACGCCGCTGCCGCCGCCCCCTCCACTGCCGATGCCGCTGGTGCTGCCGCTGCCCGAGCTCACGGTGTTCAGAGAATTCTGGCTTCCCTGAGGGGTGCGCTTCTCTTCCGTCAGGGAGGCCGGCTGGTTGCTGCTGTGATGAGACGAGGCTGGCGAGGGCACTTCGTTCTCTGTTTTGGGGACTGCGACAGAGTGATTCACGTCTTCAATATGTACCGACACCCCACAATGGGCCCTTCTGCCCCTGATCTCATCCCCCAACCTCACCAGGAGGAAGACGCCTGAAGATGAAGAGAACACGGCTCCTGGCCTTTCACAACTAGGGTAGAGAACCGTCAACCAGCTTATTCTGGCTCAGTATTTACCACTAATATTGATCTCTCTATAAACATAAAAAGGGCTTTCTAATCCTGTATCATTTACAGCAGGCTGCAAAGCGACATCCACACTCTGCAGCAAGGCCAGCCCTCAGGGATGCATCTGCCACTTGTGCTATGTCAGTGTAGGGACACACGATTGGCCACCATGGCCACCGTGTCCTTCGTTCTATAGATGTGAACACAACTCCACGTTCATCGCTTTATCTAAGCCTCTACTCCCACAAGTCATGGTGTGGCCAGGCTTCACAACAGCTCTGCCTGTGCCTGTCCACCAGGGCTGTGCAGTGACGTTACCATCGAAGCCTTCGTCCTGTCCAAGGTATACCAAGTTTCCGTTCTAGCTTCCGGTTGTCAATCATCAACCCTGATCACAGACCTCAACATTTTGGCCACACCCTCCACATTTGGCTCCTTGGCTAAAATAGCTCTAGGTGTAGGTGGGCCTAACTCTTGGCTTCACAACCAGCTTTTGGAGGAGATTATATTTATTCTCAAAAGTTTTTCTGTTCATAGATTTAAAATTCCTTGGAAACACCACAAAAAAAATAAATTATTTAAGATTTAAAAAATAAATCTGAAACATTGAATTCCCACTCTTCGACTCTTATGTGGACCAGACAGGAGACACGGTTTTCATCTCATCTCATGTGCCAACTCTACTGGCTTGCTACTGGTCGCATGGAGCACAATGTTAAGAAGGATCTGAGGCTGTAAATAAGCTCCATGGGGGTAAATTGGTGATTAACTCTGCTTTCTCTGAGTGCAAATGAGAGAGTGCTCACACTGAAATTTAATATCTTAACTCCATAATTAATCACTTACCATTTAAAATTGACTTTAAAAAAACACAAAAAAACATGGGCACCAATTAATTTCATCTAGACTCCATGACAGTAAGATTTTGTATATATACATTTGTTCCATTAATATAAGCGCTATGGAGACTTCATAATATTTCATGTCATCCTTCCTTGACAATTCAGAGCTACAACATTTTTTAAGTGGTGTTTTGCACCCGAATTCTGTATTGAATGCTTCCAGGTGGGTACTGCATAGAAAAGATTAAAAATCAAGTTGTGTGCTGTTTTCGAGACACTGGCAAGTCAATGGAATGGGCAGATATTTAAACTACTGTGAAGTAAGTCAAAAGATTGGCACAAAAAGACGGATGGAGGAAAGGGTTTCTGAAGATTTCAGAGAGAAGGCCATATTTGAGCCTTAAAGGATACATACTCCTTTGAGAGCCACTGAACTTGGAAGCTTGTGATCAGGAAGAAGGAATGCAGAATGATTGAGAACTGGCCAGTTCTATAACTCATTTGTGGAGAAGAGAAGCAACCTTCACCTTAATGTGGCAGCCATCAACAATGGAGTAAGAAATCCCTATGGTTTTTGTCTGATGCTGCCACTCTTCTGACTTTCCCAACCCCTCTTTTGTATTTTTAAAATTTACCCTCAGGTGAAATGGATGACTAAACCCTTTTGAGCATGGGGTGAGGGGAAGCAAGGCATGTGCATCTAGCCACCTTGTAGAACATGTGTGCATAACACATTCAAGCACTTTTGGATGACAGTCATGTTGCATGGTTTGAGGGAGCAAAACATCTGGAAATTTTGGACTTGATCACATTTGGTAAAACAGATCCTTGAGGAGGCAGCCTTAGGAAGGAGGGCCTTCTCGGTGCCCAGATTCAGAAAAACATACCCGCAAACACCACTTTCCGCCGCACCGTGAGATTGACGTGACCTTGCTTGGCAGCTTGTTGCATAAGCTGGACCACGAGCTGGTGTGATTTTCCAATTACTGGTGTCCCATCGACACAGATTAATTCATCACCAGACCTCAGGCGGCCATCCGTATCAGCAGCACCCAGTGGTACAATGTGACCGATATAAATCTGCTGAGCAAATGGAGAATGAATGAAACACGGCCGTCTTGGTTTACTCTTACTACAACTGCCACTTTCACATTTGAAAGAACAATTTCACCCATTGGCCTCTTGCTAGGGGACACTGCATTCATGTGTGGCCTGCTGTGTGACACACTCCTTCCTGTGCAGATATAAATCATGTTACCAGTTGCCTGGGGTCAACTCTGACTCTGGCGCCCCTAAGTCTGATAAAAACTGTACTTCACCAGGTTTCCAATGGTTGATTTTTGGGGAAGCAGATATCCAGGCTTTCCTTCTGAGTCTCATCTGGGTAGTCTCCAACCTCCAACTTTCGGATGGGTAGCCAAGTGCATTAGCAGTGTGTATCCCCCAGGAGCTCCATAAATAGCTTTAATCTCACATTTTTTATCTACTTAAGGACGTTCATGAAACTCTTCCATTAGTAGGAATCGTACTAATTACTTTCCTTTAAGGATCTATCACTGCACCTAGCTAAAGAGAATGCCCAATATCCTGGAATGACTAAATACACCACAGAAAATCTGGCTCAGCTAACTCCTTTGTGCATTGCTTTAGCCTTTGCATGCAGAACAGACATTGGGATCATAGTGAAGTCACAGGCATCACTCATAGAACTTTAGCAACACTATCTGTGCTTCTTTCTCAGTAGATAATATTGATCCCACCACCTTTCGTAGGCATGTGTAGTAATATACAAAGGACCTAGGTTACAGTGGTTCTGAGTAGGACCTCTGATTTCAAGCAGCCTTCCAGTCATTCATACACTAGCCCTGGAATTTTTGAGCAAATGAATCAACCTTTCTGTGTTTTCTTGTTTTCATGGGACACATAGGGCACATTATGAATTTGATGGATAAAGAATACCATGTAGGTTAAAAGCTTTGGGCATCACATGGAGCACATACCAAGGACTCCACAGATACTGTTGGTGTTGGGTGCAGCCAAGCCAATTTGAGACTCCAATTTGAGTTACCTTATGTGTTATAGACTAGAACTGCCCAATAGTCCTTATGGAAGAGCCCTGGCAGCACAGGGGTTAAGTGCTAACAGAAGGGTCAGTGGGTCAAACCCACCTGCTCTGTGTGATAAAGACAGGGAGGTTTCTAGCCTTGCAATCTTGTGGGGCAATTCTACTTTGTCTGACGGGATGGTCATGAAGCAGAAGCAAGGCCAGCATGCAACACCCCCACTCCTTACGAGAGCAGAGCACCAGGCCGCCCGCCCAGGGAGCCACTCAGAACAGCAAAGTCCCCTGCAAGGAGTCAATGCTGACTCACAGCACCAGGATGGGTGACCAACCCCTCATTTAACTGTCTATCAATTAGTTGTGCCACCAAGCTTTCTTCGGCGTGTAAAAGTTTTTATTATTAGAAAAGAATTAGCAGTGGTTATCTTTAGTTCTCGTTATTCCTTACAAAATAATCCTGCAAAGCTTTACTTTAAGACAGGGGCTTCAAAAAGTTCAAGATAACATTGAATTGAAAGATAACCAGAAGCTTTCCATGATCTTTGGTTCTTATTCCAAACCCCAAGGCAAATGAAACCCAGGGAGGTTATATACCACATGTACTTGGGTATAAACCGACCAGAATTTCCACCGAAGTACCTAATTTTACCACAAAAAATGCATAAAAAATATGGAAAGCCCAGCTGATACTCAAGTATATACGGTACCTTGGTTCAAAAAGCATGCCTTCCCTGACTCATATGCCTTGTTTTTTCTCTACTTTTGAGAAGAGTGTTTCAACTTTAACCCCTCGGGAGGTCTTCCACAGGACTCTTTAAACACTAGTCAATCAAGACACAAAGTCAACTGACTGCTGGCAGACTTAACAGAAATGGGTTAGAAGGTGCAAGTCATTGCTTTATTTACTGATGCCTACTTCTCTTTCAAAGAAGGCTTGGGTAGTACAAATGGTTAAGCCTTTAACCACTAACAAACCCATGGAGAAGAGCCTGAGAAGCAACATCTGGGAATCTGCTTCTGAAAGTCAGGGTCGGGACAGCCCCATGGAGTGCTATGCTGCTTGGCAACAAACACATGGACTAATGGGCAGAGACAACTTGGTGGTGACAGCTACTCCAATTTCGTTCTTAGTTTCCATCTTCCTTAATGGAGAACTTCAGATGCTGCAGCAGCCATTTTTCATACACACCAATACGAACTTTTTAGAAAGGACTTGGGCCCTTTTCCCGCAAGACAGAAAAAAGCTCTCTGAAATCTAATGAATAACTTTCTGCTCAAGATGAAAGAGTCATTATTACACCTAGCTGGACTCACATCTGAGTGATTTGTCACTCCCGCCAATTTTCTTTGAAGTCTCAGAAAAAAAATAAGGAAAAAAAAACAACAACAAAACCCCAACCGAACAAACAAACCCCCCAGAACAATACCAGGGGGAAAAGCAGACAGAAAAACTCACAGGTTCCCCTGGTTCATTTCCACCCAGAATCCTAAATCCAAATCCAGTCTCTTTTCTCCATAGGAAGATGTCCTGTTCTTGGTAATCTGGAACTGCAGGGAGGGAAACAGAAAAAGGCAGTTTATTTTTCTGATCCAAGGTATTGAGTTTCTGAGGTGAACACAATCACAGGACCAATAGTGATGGTGAGTGAGCTGATGAAAGATTTCTAGCGCAGACAGGGAGCCAATGTTCTCTAGATGGTGGAATGATGGATGACATCTAAGTAATGGAAATAGCCACTCAGCCCTTTCTTTTTTCCCAAGGACTAATCACTGTTTGATAATTCCTAATCGAGTCAAAGCTAGGATTGCGTCTATGCTCAGCTAGCGAAGCCTCCTCCTCTCTGTATTGTTGTAAGGGCAAGTGGGTACAGCAAAACAAGATGTGCTATGTATCTCCGCAGTGTGACCACGTCCTAGACCATGTTCTCTTGTCAAGTCAAGAGAAACTGCTGACGCGGAAGCTGGTTCTAGGATTTTAGATATCTCTTAAGTCAGTTTTTTCTCCTTTAACTAATCAAGACCAGCAGTGCGAGTATTTGATCTAGATCAAAGGCATTTCTAGCATTTTAAAATTACTAGCATAGTATTTCCAATTTACAAAGTTAACTACAGTTTTACATTCTATTACCCCCAAATGGTGGCCTTCCTTATCCTTAAGGTCAACGATGACAATAAGAGTTCTTATTAATGAACCCTATCTCATTGTTAATGTGATTAACTTCTTCACTCCAGGATTTGCCTATAATCTTTCAACATTGCAAGGATAATTTATTATCCAATAACTTGATATTTTACTGTGAAAACTGAGCAGTGCTCCAGGACTCTAAAAGGAAAATTTCATCTTTCTTAAAGTAATTTCCGTAATATTTAATGTATATGAATTTATTCTACGTACCACTTTAGTACTTAACGAGGCTAATAAAAGGGGGTTATTTCTATTTAATTCTTGTTTAATTTTGCAATGTGTACACCGTGTGTTTTATGGTCTATAAAGTGACATAGCTTTAATTTTAAGATTTAAAAAATTAAATGTTGCTGCCCCAAGGGAGATTTTCCAATACTTTTCTGGTGTATTTAATTCGCTCGATTTGGGGTTGGCGGAGCACAGGGACCTGTAGATTATATTTGCCTCCTGTGGGGATGGAGGAAGTGGGTAGTTTAGATGTTAACTGGGTGAGCATTGTCCCTGTTTGGTGATTCACCCAAGAGTTTAAAATGCATAATGAATGAATACTCTGAGAGGAAAGGAAACGAACAGGTGAGCATCCACCAGAGATGTTTGATTCTGATCTCTTTCTTGAGCTTCCTTAATACCATGGCTTGAGTCAGGTTCTTTTTATCCAACATGCCCTTATTATAATTGCTGAGGCTAAGCTGTAAAATGTCATGGAACATGAAGCTAAGCTGCTTCACAGAACTCCCAGAAACCCAATTTGAGAATATTTTCTTGTGCAAGCTAAGGTAACAATGTTTTTGTTCTGTTTGAGTAGCTAGTTAAAGGGTATTGGCCGTAATAGCCTCATTGAAACAACAAATTAAATCAAGTTATGGCTCCGTCTTTGGTTCACTTGAGCGAGAGGATTATTACCCAAATCGTCTGCGTGTGCTTTCAGTCATCACTGGGCTGCTGGCGGAGCCTGCCTTACATCTTCCGAATACGGGGCCACTGTCAACAGCGGTGCCGAACTGCCTTAACACAGACCTCCAGCACAGACCCGGTTTTCTCAGCATCATTTAACACAGGGACATTTGCCCATCCTGCAGTGATACCAAAGGTAGCTAGTGTCTGCCTAAATAGCTCTTCATGGTATGACAGGCTGTGGCTGAGAAACATAGGCTAGTCATACAGGCTAGTCCATAAGAAAAGATCATTTGTTTATCATGGAGATTCCAGATAAGAATGGCAGATTTATGAGTCTGTCTCTTGAAAAGGAAGACACTTAGTGGCACCCTAGCTGTTAAAGACGTCAAGGAATGCTCACCACAGGACACAACTCACAGGCATGCCGCAAAGGAAGCCTTTTGGCTTGACATTGGGTATTCCAGTATTTGTCATGCTTCCAGAACTAAGTGCCATTTACTCCGATAAGTACTTATTATGGGGTTAGAGAATCTTTCTTTTGCCTCTGACACCTCTCCTTTACTGAGGCGTTTGAAGTTTCTCAACTGCCCACCCCAAAGTATGCGTTCTCTTGATTTTGGTCAAGTTTTATTAGAATGAAGTCTGTAGGAGATAGCAGAGTAGAATCATCTTTCTGCTGATAACATCTCTTTTTTTTAATTTAGTGAGGTGATATAAAATTGAGCTAAGAAAATTTTGCCCAGGTTTCTTTATTTTCAAGCTTTTGTGCTGGGTGCACTCTCAGCATATTAGTCTCCTTGGAGCAGTCAAAAGACTTCCTTTGGTCACGAGAAAGAATGGAACCGCCAGGCTTGGAGAAGCCTCCTGGTGCCTCCATGCCTACAGATGCACAACACACTTTCGGGACGGGCAGAGACATGCATGTGACTTTGTTTTCCGTCACGTCTTTGGTCAGTGAGCACTTTCCCTTATGGATCTGCCTTTTCTTCCACTCTTTGCTGAGTGCTGCCCAGGCACCCACCCGGCCTCCCCCAAGACCACAAGGGACCCTGAACAGGATGAATAACAGTGGAAAAATAAAAGTTTCCAGTGGATTCTTACTCTGACATTCTCCAAAGTTCGTTGAATTGATTTCTCTCTCTCTCTCACCCTTGCTCAATCCCGATGCAGGCGAAGGTGACATAGCTAGAATATTAATTTCACAATTTTGCAAAGTGTCATATACATGCTTTCTCTTAGTTCATGTTAATTTCATTTTGATTGATAAGCAGCATGCAATTCAGCTTTCACAGTTAAAGGTCCTGGCGGCTATGGATTTTAAAGACTATGGTTTGACTCTTAGGATATTTTTCTATTATTCATGGTGATTTTTCTTTTTGGTCAAAAAACTAGTAGTTTGCCATTGTACCGTAAGAATTTCACAAAAACTTCAATTACCACCATAGATTCTACATTTTATATTAAGAATGCGAATTCTTACGCGACCTTGTTTTAATCACGTCAAGAACTTTAGAAGGTTCTTCTACATTATTTCTTTGAAGAAAAAAATTAAATATGAATTGTTCCATTGCTACACTTCTCCATTTATTAGAAAAAAATATCAAGTTCCAGAGAAAATTCAGACTTGTACTAAGACCTATTAGGATGAATTCCAGGCAGTTGAAACAAGAATAGTCTTATATTTATAGAGACACAAATCATCAAATCTGTCCACGATCTGAACATACACACAAATAGGAACTGTCATCACAGCTCTTTAAATCTCGATGCACGCCCAAGCTTCTTAAACTCACGGCGATAAAGATGCCCACACACCAATTCCAAATTTGTAAGCGTTTCTTTCCTGAGCATGACAGGTTTACGATATTGCTGAATAAGTCGTGTTGAGCCTTCTCCCCCCACCCCACCGCCCCTCTGCAAACTATCCTGTGAGCAGACAAAAATTCAATGGCAAGCATTCTGCTTCCTTCTGTCAATATTCTTGGGTACCAGTTGCTTTTCCCAAGCATTTGCTTACTAACAAGACTGCATCACTGTCTTTTTAAAAAGACATGTGCACAATTAGGATGTTATCTAGAGAAAAGGCAGAATGGACAAGATGGCTTTTAAGGCCTCCTCTGCTTGCCTCTGCTTTTTAATTAACCATTTAAACCCTTCAAAGGAATTTGTGAACACATCTGCAGTTCACACTGGCTCATTTGGTGGCTGTTTTGACAGGTGGCCATATCAAGAATGGAGTCTTTTCTCAGAGCATGGAGACTCTGTGAAAGAATTCCATCAACGATGGTGCTCGTCACCACATCGTCTTTTACAATACAATACTATACAGGCAATATACCTCTTCAATAAAAAAGGACTGGGGCTGACTTCAGTCTTTCTGTTGATCTGCACTAGTCACTCATTGTGATTTCTAGGGGGAGGGGCAAGGAGCAATTTGAAGGAGGGCCCACATGCAAAGGAAAACACTACAAAACAATCAGGGGAATGGTAGAAAGTGATCTGTGTATAAAATGAAATGCTGATGGAAAGAGAAGGCTGATGCTGCTTCAGGCTGAGGTACTGTGAAAAGAAGGAAATCGGTGGCAGTAAGAGAATAGTTACCGCCAGGGAAACCACTCATCATTATCCTCATTTAGTAATGAGGGAGAAATCCATGTGAATCTTAACTTTCATTAAGTTGCTGTTACCACTCAATTACCAAGCCTCTAATCAGAGTCAGATTGCCAAGTAAGCAAGGTAAGCACAAGCAAGTTCACTACGAGTCAGAGTGAGCAACTTCACATTTTTTCCCATGGGATCATAAATTTGGCTTCTAAGTGGGGCTGCAATCTGCCTCCTTCCCAACCCAGGGTAACTTCCTGCAAAATCAAAGCCTCTTTTCAAAGGGGTCATCCGTGACAGGGCAGAATACCCAGTAAGCTAGGTAAGTACAGGCTTATTTATGCTGATTTACGAATCTGGCTTTGTTTCCTGGGTCATGGGCCCGAGCCTCCAATCCCTGAGAAGCAGTGGATTTGAGTTTGTGCTGCTTACTCTCTCCAACCCCTTTGATGGCAAAGGAGGTGTAGGGTGCATTTGGAAGTAGCACTCTTCTGAATATTGGGCCTGACTGCTCCCTGAGCCATTGCAAGGTGCTTAAGAAAATTTGCTTAACTAAAGATGAGTGGGGCATTTGAACTGGAGTGTACTATGTAGCAGGTATGTTCAATTTTCCTGTCAGTCTCTGGTGCACTGGCAGCAGTTGTTGACTTTCCCCTAGAGAGCTCTCCATGGAGAGTTTGGGCACAGACAGGGCGCCGTCCGTAAAGCAATATGCCGGCATCCACTGAAGTGGGGGGAGCAGGCTGGGTAGAGAGAACTGACTTTGAAAGAGTTTTGTCAGTTAATCAGGACAAACTAAGTTCATACTCAGAAGCCACCCTTCGGAGAGCTGATCCAAATGAAACTGCATTTCCTTTGGCGTGGCCTTGGGGAAACTAGAGGGGGGTGTGGGGGTAGGTCTTCTTCCACCAATGGAATACGCTGACAGGTGACCTGGTTTTTGCCCTAACAGCCTGTTTAATTCCACATTGGGGCAGTACGGGGTTGATGGTATCAGGAGCTCTGAGTAACTTTGAGTACTTGGTAGCCAGCAAGCCCCACACTTGCTTCCTGGCCCTTGACAGGGAGGCTTGTCCTCTCTGCCTGTTTTGTTTGGGTCACAGAGAAGTCCCACAAGGCACTCTCCGGCCATCAAGGGAAATGTATCAAGCCAAGTCCAAGTGGGTGAGCAAGAGGCCCAAGTACCTCATAGCCCTTGTCATGGAAGTTCTGTCTGAGCAGTAACGACAGCTGACTAGGAAGGAAACCTGAGGCAAGGGGTGCAGAGGGGTGCAGGGGAGAGGCAAAATGATTCTTTTCTCTCTTCCAGTTTCTCTCAGATACTTCCTTCAACAAAAGCCATCTCTTCCATCATCCTGTGTTCTCTCTCCTCTATGCCAAAGCCAGGAAATAGGTGAGCACCTGCCAGTCTCCTCCTCCCCACAGAACACTAGGGGCAAATGCCAGCAACTGCAGCCGTGGCAAAAGGAGGCTGATCTACGTCATCCAGATGCGTGGCCGCATTTGACCAATGCTCCCTGGTACAATAAATGAAAGCTATGTATAGTGAAAATTCCTTGGAAACCATTTCATCCTGTTTTTTTTAAAGTAGAAGATGAAAAGGGGGAAAGGTAGTTATGTTCTACAAGCCCAGAAGTGACGGTTCCCAGGCTAAGTACACTGTTGCTAGCTCCTATTTATAGTAAAGGTAAAAGTGAAAGGAACACATTTAACAACCATATAAATAATTAAGGCACCACCCACTCAGTGTTTGTTTCTGCTTTTCTTCTTTTCAAGGGGGCAGTTGAGAAAGGATGGTAATGGCATGAAAAAAACACAACCCTTTTTAACCAGTATTGGTAAAAATCAAGGGACCATTAAGAAAGCATTTCATTCGCTCTTACTGCCTCTGTAATCAAAGCCAATCATATTTCTGTTCTATTGTGTATCTGAGCCGCTTCACAATGCGCGATCCCAGAGCCGCCAGAGTCTCCACTCAGGAAGAATGGAAGACGCACAGCACTGCCCTGGCACTTCTTTGCCTTGATGGGAAAGATGCATCCGTTTGTATGTAGGCGTGGACTCCTCCCCCTAGCCCACAACGAGGACCTCATGGCCCCTCCGTGAGCAAGCAAGAGAGGCTGTCTCCTGGCGCCTCCAACAAACCCTCACCTGGCACCGGAAATGACCTGCAGCTAAGCTGAGAACCTTTACCCCCGAGAAACGTCCAGAGAGTCGGAGGCCTGGGGAGGGCGGGCGCCAGGGTGTTACTCACGTCGGTTTTCATACATGCTCCTGGACTGGGCCCAGATTTTAAACGGATCTGGTTTTTTCTGCCCAGAGCTGTCGGTGGGCTCAGGAGCGGACGCCTCGGCAGGTGGGTATCCGGGAAGGCCCTGCGCGGCGGCGCTGTGGCTCGGGGAGGCGGCGTGCAGGCTGCGGTGGCTGGACGCGCTGTGCTGAGAACCGCTCTGGCTGTCTTTCCTTTCCAGTGGTTGCTGGGAGGGGGCGAGGGAAAGAGGCAAGGAGAGGCGGTTATTATTGGTACTCTGAGTGGGTGTTTTCCGTCAGCTTGTCTTTGTTCAGCACTTCCACACACACATGCATAAATATATCAACAACATTTTGGCTTCCACCTTTCTCCAGCTCGTGCAGAATGCAGATAAATCCCCAGGTGATGGGCAGACAGAGAGCTGGGCGGGCCAGATGGGAAGACATAATCACAACTATACTGCTCTCTAGACTGCGCTAGGAAACAAGTCTAATTGACATCACAGATAAGTCACTAGATCGTTTATTACAAGATGTATCTATTTCTAATATATATACATATATATTACAAAACGTGACATGAAATACTACAAGTGGCTTAAAGGCAAATCTATAACAACTGGAAGACATACAACCGGTGCCAAAACGTTCCTTCCATTTCCATGCCTGGCACCTTTTAATAAGGCAGTACTTACTCCACTTAATGTTTTTTTTTTAATTATCAGTCTTTCCAGACTACAAGAAACCCAAAGATGTGGATTGGATACTTTGAAAATCAGCTCCAGAATATGTTCATTGACACTTAAAAGTACATAAATGTTTTACAAACGGCATGTATAATTCTTAGTGAATCAATTTTTCAGGCATAAAAATCTTACATCTTTAACTCGACATTACTCTCAGTTGAAAATGAAGGTCAAATGTCATAGAGGGGGCTGAAGTCGGGGGTTAAAAATCTTCAGAGTCCCAAGTTGTCAAAAGTCCAACTAGTGTTCAAAGGAAAAGAGTTTCATTTACATTTTAGTAAAGTGGGCAATTTCATGTTCATTAAAACCTGTTCAGCAAAGACCCTTAGAATTTTATGAAACTTCTTTGTTTGAATGAGGATTGAAAGAAGAGTAAAATCTAGTGGGAGGAAAATTACCTGGTGAGAAATGAGATCATTTGGCTCTTATTTTCTCTAATAAAAGGCCAAGTCTAAGAAGTTTAGTTTTACTAACCGAAATAAAAAGACCTGTTCTTCATTCTAGGGATCATGCCTTCCCCGTAATAGGCATACCATGTCTTCCTACAGGTGTTTTCAAGAGTACCATCAAGAGGTAGTGGACAGACAGTGTCTAGCTCCTCTCTGGTGGATCTTGTATGTAGCTTGTTGTTTTCTAAGTACTTTTTAAGATTTTTGACTTTGACTACTCTGTTTTTCTAAAGGTTTTACAGCACTAAAATTTCCACTAAGCCCTACACAAGCCGATCAAGCTTGTCCTTCATCATTCTCATCCTAAATCTTTCATCTTGCTACAAATGTCGATGTTCTTCTTCATTTAACTTCTGAGGACCCTCACATTTCTCCATCCATTCCTTGTTTTGAAACAAGTATCTGGAGAAAGTTCGAGGGGGACAAAAACTTCCCTTTGCCCTTGACTGTTAAAACAACATACAAACGTGAACACGGGTCCTGGCAAGGACTTGGAATTGAGGAAAAATTGGCATGTGCTCAATGAAGATAAGACAGATATTTTATAATCATTCAGTGTGGGGTGAGTGGGGGTGGGGTGAAGGGTGTGTTGAGTATAATATTGTAAATTGGTCCAGAGGTTTTAGTCAAAATGTAAGTTTCATTCACTTCAATCCAAGGGGCCAAGATACTCTGGTGAAGATGGCAGGAAAACACTGTTATTTCTCTGGGTTGGGTTGAGTCTATCATTCCAGAGTCATATCATCAGAATTCTTGAGAAAGTGCTCAGCCAACCCTGAATGGATTAAGGTCACAAAGACACAGGACAGAGACTCTTCTGCCAACTTCCAATTGTTTCTCTCTCCAGAAGGGCATTAACTGCCTCCCTGCTGCCCCTGGAGATGTGCTGAAGATTTCCAAAGTGAAAAAAAGATGTTAATAAAAGGCACAAATGCCATTCTCCTCTGCATGCACACAGGGATTTGCTGTTTTCTTGGAAAAGGTCTCAATGATGAAAGAGCATGCATGGTGCCTGTTGATTTAGTATGTAGGCACCAGGAGAATTTTTTGAATGTGTGCTTATAACTTCTCCCTACTCTTATCTTTGTACTTTCCTGAGTGCTTACATTTTACTTGTACAGTGCACACAGAATGCATTTTATAAGGGAGACAAAAGTTAATGCTATTTTCATTCTGAAATGAACCTTGGTAAATAGAATTCATGGAGATGCTTACTGGCTATTGTTAGATTTTGTGAGTGTTTTATTTTTGTTCAACTATCATAGGAAAAGAAAAGATATTCTAAGTGTAAAAGCAGGTAACACAGCACATCAAACAAAATCCAAAAGCACACCAGGAAGTTTACCCTGTGAGTTGCATGTCTTACCTCAAATGCCTACCCATTCTTTCACTTGCTCACACTAGCAGAGATTGCCAGGTGGATGGGCAGCCGATCAGGATCAAACTCACCGGCTTGTGAAAGGCAGTCCCTAATCCTGGGAGCTGCAACTCCCAGCCTGTTCACAGAGCCTCCCTAGGAGGCAGAGTGAGCAGCCCTGCAGGAAACCTGAAGAAAACATTCTTCCTTGTCTTGCATGTGTGGGCTTCTCTTGAAGTTCCTGTCTGCTGGGCCCAAGGTACCAAATGCACCTGCCTCTTCGGGGCTACTGTCCCCTCGACACCCAGTGTGAACCTGTCCCACTCAAATCTCTTCCTGAGACGGAGAAAAACACCTGAGACAAGGCCACTCGTCCGAGTGAGTAACAAAAGAGCTCGACATTTCTCATGTAAAAGCAAAACAACCCCCTCAAAACCAAATGTGCCCTTACCACATATACTGGTACCTGCCCCCACCCCCACCCAACAGAAGCACACGCACACATTCTGAAAGCCATGACATGTGTTTCTGAGGTCCCTAAGACGTCTTCACTGGCTATAGGGCCCTCACTGACACGGAGAAGTCACGTTCCTTCCCGTTTACTGGCCCAGTGGGTTTAACTGAAGTCCACTGGAAACACAGAAGCCCCTTTTTAGGTGTAAATCCTCCTTTCCAACCCTCTAATAAACTCATTTATGTTTAACACAAAATGACAGCTAGGATCTGGACCCAGCTTGGTAAAACTGCCTCTCAGCCAGACTGCATCTTTAAATACCTTCTAAATGCCATCACCTAAATGTTGTCCCTAAATTGTGGCAGATCAGAGAAAAGCAGCACTGTGAGAACGTGGTCTATAAACGATGCCATCAATAAGAGACTATCATTCCCTGACCCACTCTAAACCATAGCTTCACCCATTATTTGGCGGCTGACTCCTTTTTAGAAAGCAAGTTAGCCAGCACTCCTGGCAATTCCAAACTTCTGTGCTAAAGTTCATACCAGAAAAACCCAGAAACAGATCAAACTCATTGCCATCAAGTCAATGCTAACTCATGGCGAGGCCCTGCAGGTTGCCAATGCAGTTTACAGGCACAGAAAGCCGTTCTTTCTCCCTCAGAGCTGCGGGTAGTTTCGAACAACCATGTGGATAATCTAGGATAAAGTGCTAAGTGCCTGCTTTTGCAGCCCCTCTGGATCATTCCAATGCCCCGGAGGGGGACCATGTCACCCACTTGGGTCACAGATACACTAATCTAGAAGCTATGTCTTCGATTTCCTTCCCAGTCAGATTTAGCCTCACTGTAGGCTTCTCAAGTTCAGTAATGAAAACGGCTTAATTTGAAGCTGTGTCCTGTGTTTAATGTCTTGTTGGCACTCTGGGTGTTTTGAAGCTCTACTGTGTCTGTAAAAGTTTAAAATATGTCTTTTATTTGCTGGAAGCATGCTAATTGGCTATGGTTTCGTCTTTTATCTGGTTAGAGTCCAAAACTGTCCACGAGAAAGGCAGTGTTTATATATTGTTCAAATTAAAGTCAACTTGTTTGCTTCTGCAGGAGTCTGGTTTACCTCCCAAAAAACTTAGGGCAAGAGAATGAATTCACTGTTGAACTAGTTACAGCACAGGATCAAATTTGCATGCAATGTTATTGTCTTTCACCTCAGTTTTCTAAGTGAGAAACTCATCCAAAAGAAGGAAAAGATACACTTTTAAGTCTGTTAAAAAAAACCTCCATGCAAAACAAGTGCATAAAGAGATGAAGCACCTAAAATACCTATGATAGCATGTCCCGGCTACAGTCTCTGTTACTCACTCATCCAACAAACACATACTGGTCACCGTCTACGTGCCAGCATCTGAAAGATACAATGATATGCTATTGTTCTTGAGTCTGTGTCTAGTGTGTGTGCAGGTAAGTGGGTATTAATCAAATACTCTTAACAGACTGGTATCATGATGCAATGCTCTTTAAACAGTGGTAAAGAAATCTCTGGAAAACCACTTCATAAACATAAATAGCATGTGCTGAATTTTCCAAACAAAAATTACCTTGGGATGTTTGAAGTACAGAAAGGAGGGTACTGTGGTGTGTGATGCAGCCAGGGAGTGGGCTGCACTCCAGTGAACTTAAGAGTTCTGGTCATAAAAGGCCCTTAGACGCTTTTATAAGGAATTTGGTTCCACTGTGGGGGTCAAGGCAGGGGTGGGGAGATCCATTAATGGGTCTAAAGTCAGGATATGTTAAATGTCAAGATCTTCCTTCCAAAAAGTTGGCTCTGGTTGTTGAGCGGCGAAGACATTGGCGGGGACAGTGCATGAAACCAGAAAGACAGGTAAAGAGGGATGGTCGGGTACAGATGAGGAGCAGAGAGATTTACTGAAAGGCAGGAGTACTGATGATGGAGAGGAATAATGAAGTCAAATGGCCTTTGGGTGCCTGAGAGGAGAATGGGGCATTATAGAGACAAAGGGCATCCACCTCTCAGGTAACTGGTGTCAGTAGGTGCCATGCATTGAGGTGGACATTACTGCACTGATTGTTTTGAAAGCAGATTTTCATTTCTGAATCTCAAATCCTAGCTCACCAAGGAGAGGAGATGGGCTTGGTTTTGAATATCCCATAAAAGTTCTTGGCCACACACCACTCTTGAAAAGCTGTCACAAGATTTCTCAAAATATAATATGTGTCAACCTTTGTAGAACACATGACTTTCTTATTGTCTGGCCAGAGAAACATGCAATGGTTTTTTAGAAATGGAAACGTGATGGCGGCGGCAGTGGCGGTGGGGTGGTGGGGTGGGGTGGGGTGCAGGAAATCAGCTCACCACTCCTTTACAGAATGCTTTGAAATGGAGGGACTCGGAAAGTGAACTGAAAATATTTGCTTGGAAGAGCAAATGAATACAGGCAGCACTTAGGAGCTTAAATGATGAAAAGAATTCATGTGGCTTAAAAATGACAAATCGATCCATTTTAGAGCAAAATTATTTACAGTTCACCTATCTGCCAAGACTGAAGGCTGCTGCAGCGATTTACATGGACAGCAGGAAAAACTCCAAGTGCTGATGAGATATTAGGCCAATGTCATTAAAGGTTGTGTGAAAATCAGACTCACGTCCAATCCAAGGCAGAGGGAAGCCCTTTTCTCCCCTCTTTCTTCCATCATTTATGGACACAAGTCAAATGATTTCTTCCCAAAAGGCAGGCAGGAAGGTTTAGTGGAGAAGAAAAGTATTGATTGGATATGAAAATGAATTTTAGTTCACAGTGCATGTTTTAAAGAGATCTGAAAGACAAGGGAAAAATGACAAAGTCTATTTTCCTGAGCCCCAGAAGGTCAAGAACATGCATTGTTGTGGGCGGTGAGCGGCCAGGAGACTTGCTTACCCAATAACCAAAGGCCATCAGCTCCCACTCATGGCCACCCTGGGTGTGTCACAGGAGAACTGTGCTCCATAGTTTTGCTACTGATTTGGGGTGGCGGATCATAGGGCAAAACTCAGTGACACTCGTTCATGAAGGCAGCACAGGCCTCCCTGACTAATACATGGCATAAGAAAGCAACGAGAGCATGAAAATAGTAAATATATGGTAGTCCTAGTCTGCCATTCATTGGGTACCCTCAAAGCATGCAATCTGAACCAAAGTCCAATAAGCATCAATCCCATAACCTTGGGGTGACTGTCATCTGCTGTGTCTTACACTAGGGGGTTTTAGTTTTTATTCCCAGAGACTATATAGGTTCCTTACATTGACTACAAGGGTTTGTGATGTAAAGCCCAGATCTCTCAGTGGGATGTACTCAAGTCCTTCTGGTGTGGATGTTACATAGCAAATCCTATGAAGGATGTTGTGTGTTTCAAAAGGACAGAATCTAAAGTCCCAGTAGTCTGCAGCATAATGCTGGATAGGAGCTAGGTCAAATGTGTCCAATTAGGAACACAGTACTGAGAGTATCCTCCCCTTGGGCTCTATGTATCTTGTTTAACATGAGCAATCTCCCAGTGGGAGGTTGGCTCCACCTGGCTTACCCACCAACAGAAGTATAATCCACTGTCTGCTTTCTAGGAAGAACTTTAGGTGTGCCTTCTCTAGGGGTGGGAGGACTCACCCACCAACCTTTTAGGGAGCAGCTGAATGTGGGAACTTTGCACCTTCCATAGACTTACTTAAGTAGCCTTGGTCCTTCACCCAGCTACTTCCCCTCCTCCTCCTGCTGCTCCATGTAGCTTGAGGAGCACTGATTGGTTCCATTACTGCTGTGCTTGTCAGTTGAGAAGCTTAGAGGGAAGTTAGGGAGATGGGCCCTAAGAAAGCCAGGACAACAAAGGAGAGAGGCACTTAACACTCTCCTGGTTCTCCCTCACTTCTCTTAATGACCGGGTTGGGGCACTTTTCTTAGCATCCCTTCCAGTGGAGAGGGACAGAAGACAGCAGAGTGGAAATCTGCCATCCTTGTGACCTCTCAGCTTGCTGCATTTGCTACAGCGAGGTGTTGAAGAGAATGCCTCCCACAGCATGTAATGTCCCCCACATGCAAACTGCACATGAGAAGTGATGTAGTATTGGGGGATGTGGATGCAGCATGATTCCTTCGATTGGACACTAGTAGTAATCAAACAACGTGGTCTCCTTAATTGCCTAGGCTACCAGGGAACTCCAAAGAATTCCTAGCTTAGTCAAATTTGACTCAATCTTGAGCCTTTTTTTGGTGGGGGGGGGGGCGGGTGGAGGGCATCACTGCCCTCTGGTGGGAGTGGGATGCCCAGCCTTGATCCTGGAGAGCTGCTGCTGGATTTGAACTGCCAAGCCAGTGGGACACAGTCCCACACTCAACCACTACAACACCAGGGCTCAGCCACTTGAGCCTTTTTTATGCCTCTTGTATGACTACTTAAGCTAGGTGACTGTCATCAGGAACTCAATACATTTCAGTACACTTACACCTGATTCTGTGCTATATTTGTTTTGTTAACTCTTAAAACTGAATGCTCACCAGACTGCTGTGTGATTGGTGCTTCTCTCTACCATGTGCTGGTAGGGCAGGAATGCTCTGTTTCAGTTTCTGCTGTATCTATGCTGGGATGGGACTAGCTCTGGCACATGGGAGGTACTCAATAATTCTTATCGATAAAATGAGTGAAGGCAAAAACAGTTGGGTTAATTTGTGCCAATAGACTTTTTTTTTAAGGAGACAACCGACAAACTGTTGTAAACTCCAAGTTGAAAGGTACTGTAACCATCTCATTCATTGTTTTATTCCAGGGTCTCCTATGGAATCTGACTCACAGTAGGTTCTCAGTATCAGTTTGAATAGGTGAATGATAAATGTATGCATGGACAAATGGGCAGATGGGTAGCTGCACGGGCAGATGTATGATAAGTGATTTGACAGCCGATGGACAGATGCATGCAGGCAGGGAGGAAGAAAAGGAACACCTGTGAAATGAACTACTAGAACAATAAGAGGATGCTGACTTTAAATCAAGGGATTGTTGTGATGCTGAGTGTTTTCAGCTCTCACCCACAACCTCCTTGGGTTGTGACATACACAGAGATTCTCAGGTCAAGAAGCTGGGGCGGGGGGGAGGTGAGGTGGGCCAGGGAAACCGTGTCTCAGGGAGGTCTGCAACCAGGCAGCAAATGTGCCTGCTTGCTTCCTCTGCCATTTGACAGAGAAGTCCCCGATGCTATAGAAACTCAAGGATTAAATTAATAAAATGCTATTACGATACCACCATTGTCCCCAACGAGTTTATAAACCACAAATCCAACATTTAAACTAAATCTAGTCAGTGGAATTGCTTATTAAGAGTAAATTGGAACCTCGCCAAGAAGGGCAACAAGATAAAAAAGATAGGTCTTTCTCTTCTAATAAATGCAATAGAAAACATCAACTCATGCCC